>CABHPH010066457.1:0-29980 GCA_902168325.1 Peromyscus nudipes | reverse complement strand
TTTGAGATGAGGGTCTCACTAGAGTCCTGGGTAGCTTGGAACTTGTTATGTAGACCAGCTTGCTCTTGAACACTCAGAGAACTGCCTGCCTCTGCTTCCTGAGTGCCAGGATTAAAGGAATGCTCTGTCATGCATAGCCTGAACCTTTTTTTATAAAATTATTTTATTTAATATTATTTTATGTGTAATTTTTTTTTCTGCATGCATGTCTGTGTACCATACATGTGCGTGGTAACCGAGGAAGCCAGAAAAGGGCATTGGAAGCCCTGGAACTGTAGTTACAGACAGTTGTGAACCTCTGAGTGGGTGCTGGGAATTGAATCCAGGTCTCTGTGTTCTTAACTGCTGAGCCATCTGTGTAGTCCCTGAATCTTACCTATTTTAATGTAAAATATGATGTGATCATCTTGCATATCAATTCCCAAAGGGCTCTCGTTTTTTTTTTTTTTTTGAGGGGATACTTTTAAAAATGCAAGCTGATTTATTGTATAAATAGGCTGTAATTTGTGTAACTAGTCTGGAATGATGGATGGTATGTGGGTCATTTCCAGTCTTTTGTTTGCTATAACATATAATGCTACAAAAATAATTTTGTGCATATGCCAGTTCACATTTGAAGAGTGTAACTTTAGGGCAGATTCTGAGGAGAAGGTGGGCTAGGTAGGGCCTTTGAAAGGGCTGGCCCTGGGCAAGGGTTTAGCTCAGTGGCTTGCCCAGCGTGTGCGAAGACTTGGATGTGGTCTTCAGCACTGCACCTCGTGCAGGCTTTGCCGTGGGCTGCACTTATCTCGAGTCTCTAATGGTGGTAAGTGGCCTTCTAAAGTGGAAGTTTTAAAAACTGTGGTCCTCCTCCCTGTCCACCCCAACCCCAGGGCTTTCTGCTTGCCTGGTAGTTGCCCTGGCACTGAGGTAAGCCTCCTGACTTGGCATGAGAACTAGCATATGCACATAGAGTTGGAGTCAAACAGGAGCAAGCATTCTTTTCCCTGGGCTCAGCACCACCTTGGCATCTTCTGTGTTGCTTCCTCTCTCTTCTTGTTTTCCTCCCCTACCTCCTTCTTTCTTACCCTGGTGCAAATCTTTCCTTTGGTGAAAAAAAAAAAAAAAAAAAAAAGGAGGCAACAAGCATGGTGGTAAATGGTATTGTTGCCCCTAAGTTTGTACTTAGTCTCTTAATTTAGAACAGGCTATTTATTTTTCTTCTTTTCCCCACTGACTTCTCGAAAGAGCCCAGTTTAGTTAGTTGCCTTATACGTGTGCAGCGATGTGCAATGTTCTGGATTCATTTGAGTATTTCCTTGTGGTGTCATTGAACTTGTTTCTTTAGCGTCTGTACTTCCTGTAAACTGGAGCTTTGGTGAGCTGCATCCAAGCTAAGCTTTTGGTAGGAATGCTTCATCATTGGAGAAATGTGTCTCACATCAAATCACATCACGAGGCATTAGGAACTATGCATTGTCCCTTGGTTAAGGTGGCAGCAGCCAGATCTCTGTGATCATTGCAGTTTTCTCCTCTGCTCTTGGTGAGTTTGTCTGCAGGGCACTGTTTGGTACCTTCTCACGGTCTTGCTCCTCAACTAGAGACTGCAGTATCCCGAACAAGAAGTCTCTCCTTATAATTACAAAATGGTGGTCTAGTTGTCATTCTTTTTCTGTTTATTAGCTAGTGTTCACAGAACTAACCTGATTCTCCACCTCTCTATCTGTGCCACAGTACTCTCGTGGGCTTTTGTTTATTTGGTGTGTTAACAGTCAATTACCAGCTTTACTGATCTCCGTGTCCCAGATTTGGCTAATGAGAGCCCCTTCTAGCTAGCTCCCACTTTCTTTTGATGTGCACCCCGCCTCCCACTAGCCTGTGTATTTCCTGGCTTTTCGGATCAAATTGTCTTAGGTCTATGTTGTGTGACACTGTGGCTTTTTATGGGGCTTATTTCTAGAAACTATTTGTTGTCACTGTTTGTAGACCCTTGTGGTAGACAGGCTAAGAAATATGTTGAAAAAGAACTATGAGTTCATGTTATTTCTCATTCAAATTTAATATTACAGTTTCCTCCCTCTGACCTTGATAGTCTCGATACTGAAAAACCTAAGGGATCTTGTTAACACAGTGACCATCAAATTGAGGTGCACATTGTTCCCTAAGTAGGTAAGTAGTTTCGTTCATTCATTATTGAGCACGTCTTCTTTGGTAATGTGGAAATACAGAGTAGAGTCAAGCATGTATATTGCTCCAGTAGTTTGCAGTCTTGTGTGGAGACATGAATTTATTTGGTGGTGTGGGAGTTAGAAGGAAGGCAGTTTCCTAAGGGACGTTTAGTTGCTTATTTTGTGTGTGAGTGTTGTTTTTAATGTGTGGTGTATGTGTGCGCAGGAGGCCCAAGGGAGGTGTTGGGTGTCTTTCCCTTCACTCTGAGGCCTTGCTCTTTAAGTCAGGGTCTCTCGTGAGCGTGGAGCTTGTACCTTTTGGGCTAGGTTATGCTGTGGTTAAAGCACATGCAGGACGCACCCAGCTTTTACATGGCTGCTGGAATCTGAACTCCTAGCCTTATGCTTACACAAGACTGAGCCATCATCTCTCCAGCTCCGTAGGCTGGAGGCTTGGCAGAAATTCGACATGGTTATAGATGTACTGGGACAGGGGGCTGCCATAGCAAAGGTAATGAAGCGACAATGGCTAGAAGGCTGTCTTTCTTGTTTTCTTTTTAATATGAATTCTAATTTTTTAGATTTTGTATGTTTTATGTGTCTGAGTGTTTTGTCTGTATGTATGTGCACCACATGTGTGCCTGGTGTCATGAAGGTCAGAAAAGGACTTCAGATTCCCTGGAACTGGAGTTACAGATGGTTGTTAATCACACTGTGGGTCCTGGGAACTGAACCCTGGTCCTCGACAAAAGCAAGTGCTCTTAACCACTGATCTGTTTCTCCACTCCACCTCACCTTTTTTAGTTTTTAATTATGTGCATGTGAGTGCAGGTACCTGCTGTCCCTCATGGTCAGTCTTGTTTTGTTTTTGTTTTTGTTTTTGTTTTTCCAGACAAGGTTTCTCTGTGTAGCTTTGGAGCCTGTCCTGGAACTCATTCTGTAGACCAGGCTGGCCTCGAACTCACAGAGATCCGCCTGCCTCTGCTGGGATTAAAGGTGTGTACCTCTGCCTGGCCTGTCCCTCACATTTTTATGAGACAGAGTATAGCTATGTAGCCTGGGCTGGCCTTGAACTTATGACAATCTTCTGCCTGGACCTCTCAAGGACTAGGGTTACAGGTATGTGTCAGCCATGCCTGGCAAAGGTGTGTGATTTCTATGAGGAAGGATGAGTAAGTAGTCCCATGGATTGCTTAGTACAGCTGAGTGAAGTATTTGAGGTAGATGATATAATATCTTTCCAAGGTTATAACTAAATCTTGGACTTCTTTTAGGTCATAAGTTAGAGACTACTGTACGTATAGGTAGGAGTCTGCAGAGAATTTTACTCTGCACAGATCTTAAGGATTGGAACTTTGCATGTCAAAACATCCCTTTCTGGTTTTGTGTGAAAACTGGAGCCTTTTGAACCAGAACTTGTGCTTTCCTGTCCACTGTGGCCCCGTCATGCTCTCTTCATGACATCTGCTGATACATATGAGTTTGTGATTCCTATATGGACCAGAAGATGAGTGCGGTGGATGTGGATTATGGAAGTCGGAGCAGCATCCCTGCTTTACAGGATTATTCTGGCAGTCAGTTTGGAGGCTGCATTGAAACAAGAAAAATTGGAGCAGTTAATAGACTGTTGCATTATTCGAGGGAAGAAAGACAAGCTGGTAACAGATGGTGGAAGAGGAGGAGATGAGTCATTTTAGATATAGACTGGATAGAGTGTACTGCTGTGGGATGGTCTGTATGTCAAACATGTTGCTTATTGGCCAATCAGTGTTTTATTTATTGACCTAAGCAACATGTTTGACATACAGACCATCCCACAGCAGTGTATGGATAGATGTGAGCATGATAGGCCTATGGACTGACAAAAGAATGTAATTCTTAGAGAAAAAGAAAAGACATACTGTTTGTGTGTGTGTGAGAGTGTGGACGTGCACAGGCCACTGGTGTGCTTGGGGGTTAGAACAGCTTCTGGGGGTTGGTCCTCTCCTCTCCTGTGTTGAGGCAGGGTCAGGCTGATTCTCCTGTCTCTGTCTCCCATCTCACCATAGGAGTCATGGAATTACTGGTGTAGTTGTAAGTCATCACAGCTAGCTCTTTGACATGAGTTCAAGAATTGAACTTAGGTTCTCAGGGCCACATGGCAAATGCAAGCGCTTTTTACCCATGAGCCATCTTGCCAGACCTGTGAGGTCTTAAAACTTTAAAGTACAAAGTCCTGGGGTTGAAGATTTAGCTCAGTAGTAGTGCCAGCTCTTGCCTAAATGGGCAAGGCTCTGAGTTCAGTTCTTAACACCGCAAACAAAACAAAGACAGCTTTAAAATGCTTTTTACAGCTAGGATACATATACTCACTGATGACATTCTTGAAATTGGCCGTTTGATTTTTATAATCTGTTGATTAATTTGGTAGATATCAGTATGTTGTTGTCACTGTGTAAAGTCAATTCTATTAGTAGGTGGCAAAATACATAGCCTCGTTAAGGCCTGTAGCTCAGTGGTAGATCTCACGCCTAGTGTACTCCCGGCCCTGCATTTGAGCCCCAATATTGCATTAGAAAAATGTTATTTCTACATGGATTGTACTTTTGAAAGTTGTACATAAATATTTATCTTGTTATTCTTTTATGTGACATCTCTTTAACTGTGTTAAAATTTTAAATTCTAGTAGTTCTATGTAGTTCTTTTAAAATAATGTGTTATTTAAATTTCCTACAACCTCTGTTACATATATTTAAAAAATACCATCTCAAGACCATTTGTATTGTCAGCATTTTGTCAGAAGTTCTCCCTGGTTGGTTGGTGTCAGATTTGAGCAGTTTCATCCCAGACACTCTGAGGGACAGACACTCTTGGGAAACAAAGGAAGTGAACAATGATAGATTAAAAACGGTTGTGTGTGTGTGCATGTGTGTGATTACTAATGTTGACTGTATGTAGCTTATATACAGTAAATAACACACCTTAACTATATAGCTCAGTGAATTTCATAACCCATTCTATGACTGCCACTCAGAATGTGATAAAGACCATTTCCCAAGCCCTTGAGGAATTACCACTGACAGCCAACTCTTCCAAAGATATGTATAGGTTAGCTGCGTCTCTTTGAATTTCATTTAGATGTTCATGTTCTCTGCCCATTATTATGTTGGTGAAATTCTCTTGTTTTGTGCATATGTAATTCGCCCCTAAAAATTCACATTTTCCATTTTTAGTACATTGCTCTTTTTACTGGGTGGTTAGACTAGCTGGGTTGCTGAGTACTTGGCTAATGTTGATAAATAATGGAGTTGCTTCCAATTTTTGGCTGCTCCTGTGGATAACACTTTTTTAAAATTTGTTTTGGTTTTTGAGACAGAGTTTCTCTGTGTAGCTCTGGTCATCCTGGAACTTGCTCTGTAGATCAGGCTGGCCTCGAACTCAGAGATCGCTTGCCTCTGCCTCCTGAGCATTGGGATCAAAGGCATGCGCCACCACCGCCCGACTGATAACACTTCTAACTAGACAGAATCCGTGTTTCTATTCGGCATACTAGGGAGCTTAGATAAGACAGTTGAGATAAGGGAGCTGGGCTGTGGGTGAGCACAGGGGGTTGAAGTGGTCCAGTTGAAGCTTCTCTCCCTGAGGTAGAGTTCCATTGTCATCTGACACTGATGGTTTGCCAGTCCTTGTCAGTCAGCCTAAAGGTTGTGTGCTGGTATTGTTATTGTAGCCTTGATTTGCTTTTTATTCAATCAGCTTATTAGAGTTGGTGTTCGGTTAAATGTACCACTTATTTTAAGTGTAGTGTTTGAGTTTTCAGAAATACATATGCTCATATAACCACCACCGTAATCAACATATGGTTCGTTTTCATGCTTTCAAAAACCTCCCTTACTTCCCTTTACAGTCACTATCCTTCTCTTCCCCCCACCCCCAGTGTCCTGCTTTCTGTAACTGTTGGTTGATCCACTCTGTTCTGGAATGTCACACATAACATTGTATGCACTGTGCACTCGGTTGTGTTTGCTTCGCTTTGTTCAGCAGGGTTTTTTTTTTTTTTTTTTTTTTTTCGGTTTTTGGTTTTTCGAGACAGGGTTTCTCTGTGTAGCTTTGCGCCTTTCCTGGAGCTCACTTGGTAGCCCAGGCTGGCCTCGAACTCACAGAGATCCACCTGCCTCTGCCTACCGAGTGCTGGGATTAAAGGCGTGCGCCACCAACGCCCGCTTTGTTCAGCAGGGTTTTAAGACTCACTCATTCTTTCTTAAAAAGTGTGTGTGTGGTGTGTGTGTGTGTGTGTGGTTTTGTGTGAATGTATATGCAGGTGTATTCTTTCTAAGTAAGTGGTCATTGACACAACATAGAACTTTTTAGTGAAAATCTGTACAGTTCACCCACGGTAGGTAGGTATGTATTGCTTTTGGCTAAGTTAGTCATAACACACTAGTGTTAATGACAATAAGTAGTAATTAGTCTATAATTTTTAAAAAATCTTTTAAAAATTATTTAATGTGTATGTGCCGGAGTGTGTGGATGTGCCCTGTGAACATGCAGTGCCTGAGGAGGCCAGAAGGGGGCATGAACTCCTGGATCTAGGGTTACAATGTGGTTCTGAGCCCCCTGATGTGGGTGCTGGGAACTGAACCTGGTTCCTTTGCAAGAGCAACAAGCTCACTTCCTGCCGAGTTTCTTTCCAGCCCCAGTCATATAGTTTGCTTTTAAATATTTTTCTTGTTCTCAGTTGACAAATGTAGTGACTTACTTAAACTGTAGTGTGTGTGATGACAGTGCCATGCCATGTAAAGAGATAAAACCCGAGTGAGTAGGAGAAAGAAACTGGTGGTGAGGTGAAGTTAGAACCCAGTGTTGACTGGCAGAGAAGGGGCTTGTGCTCTGTCGGTAGGACTTTTGTGTCTTCCATGGTAAGTACGCATCAGTGGTTAGTAGCCCCGGTGCCGTGAAGATGTAGGTCTTGTTGCTCAGTGTGGGTTCCACAGGTCTTTGGAAAGTGTGGGCTCCTCTCTTCTGTTGTGCTTGCTCTTGTAATCTTAGAGTTTGCATTCTTCAATCTCTTACTGCTTTTTCCTGCTCTGTATCTGCAGTTCCAGCGGGGATGGGGTTTCAGACCCTTTAGTTTTACAGTGTCAGCAAATTTCATGACTCCATAGGAAGGGAAATGATAGAGGTTTAACACTGTTCAACTGTAGAATACCAGATTCTTACAGCCTAGGCTTTTTAAAATTTATTTCTAATTACTTTTTTGGAAATAGGGTCTCATGTAAATGAGGTAGCCGTGATTTTCCTGCCTTCGCCTCCTGTGTGCCCGGATTGCTGGTGTGCACACTACAGCAGGTTCCCTTGTTTGGACTAAATAGTAGGTTTGTTAGGACTTTCCAGTTGAAATCCATAGAAAACTCACAACTGTTTAAAGCCCCCAAGGGAATTTATACCCTGAGAAGAAAGGCGTATGTGGACCCAGGTTAGGTGAGGAGGCTTCAGCAGCCCTCTTCTCACCGGGGAAGAAATTTCTCTTCTGTCTCCCACCTAAGTCGTCTGCTTCAACTTTGGAGTGTGTGAGCAGTCACTGTGATTGGGTGATGTAGCAAAAAAAACCTGCAGCTGTTCACCAAGCCTCCTGGTCAGATTTTTACTTCACTTGTAGACTTTTCTTTTTTTATGTTCATTGGTATTTTGCTTGCATGCGTGTCTGTCTGTTGGACAAGCAGTTGTGGCTGCCACATGTGTGCTGGGGATTGAACCTGGGTCCTCTGGAAGAACAGCAAGTGAGTGTCTTAACTGCTGAGCTGTCTCTCCAGCCTGCCCTGTAGACTTTTCTAGAGTTGGCTTGCTGCTCACTCAGCAGGTATTTGAGCTTCTGTTGCATACAGGTACTGTAAGGACCTGAGAACACCAAGTTATACATTGATTTATTGTTTTGCCAATTGCTTATAATCTGTTTTGGTTCTTTTTATAACAAGTATAGTTTTTGAGGAGAGAATTAATAACTTTCAGTAGTTTTCCTGTTATATTTAAAGCATTTTTTTGCTTTTTAATTTGATTATTCTCTCTCTCTCTCTCTTTCTCTCTCTCTCTCTCCCCCCCTCCCCCTCTCTTTTGTATTTTTATTATTATTATGTATACAGTGTTCTGCCTGCATATATGGCTGCTGGCCAGAAGAGGGCACCAGATTTCATTACAGATGGTTGTGAACCACCATGTGGTTGCTGGGAATTGAACTCAGGACCTCTGGAAGAGCAGCCAGTGCTCTTAACCACTGAGCCATCTCTCCAGCCCCTCTCTTTTGTATTTTTGATACAGGGTTTCTCTGTGTAGTTTTGGTGCCTGTCCTGGATCTTGCTTTGTAGAGCAGGCTAGCCTCGAACTCACAGAGATCCGCCTGGCTCTGCCTCCCGACTGGGATTAAAGGCGTGTGCCACCACCGCCCGGCAATTTTCTCTCTGTAAAAATTGAGACCAGGTTTCTCTTTGTAGCCCTGGCTGTCCTGGAATTCACTCTGTAGATAGGCTGACCCCAAACTCACAAGAGATCCACCTGCCTCTGCCTCCGTAGTGCTGGGATGAAAGGCATGCACCACCACCGCCCGGCTGATTGTTTTCGAAGAGGCAGTAATTTCATTATTGCCTCTCGTCCCCACCTCCCAGTTGTGGTAGCTGTTTCTATTTCTACAGATTCCATGTAGACGTGTATGGAGGCCCGAGGTTGTCCTGGTTATCCTTTCTCAGATGCTCTCCACCTAGGTTTTTGAGACAGTATCTCTATCTCATGGAACTTGATTAGGCTAGGGTGACTGGTCAGGGAGCCCCAAGGATTGGCCTGTCTCTGCCTCCTCAGCTTTGGGGTTACAGTTGTACATTATCACCCTCCCCCCATGGGTTATAAGGATCAAACTAAGTCCCCATGATCAAAGTCAAGCAGTTTACTGACTAAGCTAACTCCCCAGCTCCCTTCCACCACCTTTGAATGAAAGTTGGTATGGGTATGTGTGTGGTTGTGTGTGTATGTGTGAATCAGGGCCAGAGGACAGTCAATCTGGAGTGGCAGCCTCAGGAAGCTTGTCCATCTGTTTTGAGACAGGGTCTCTTCTCTCATTGGCTTGGAGCTCACCAAGTAGACTAGACTGGCCGGCCGGCAAGCCCAGGGTCCTTTAGTCTCTGCCTCCCAGCACAGATTGTATGCTGTGCCACCACCATGCCTGGCATTTCTACATGGCTTCTGAGGACTGAATTCAGGACCTTCTGCTTGCAAAGCAAGCACAGCCCTGACTGAGCCATGTCCTAGCCCCTTCCTCCAGATTGCTAATCCACCACTTCAATGTTGTGCAGCTCAGAAGTTGTTCTGCATGGCACAGGCTGAGCTGGAACTTGCAGGCCTCCTGCTTCTGCTTCCTGGTTGCTGAGGTTATAAGTGTGTACCATCACACCTTTTCATTCTGTGTTTGCTTAGTTATTGTACAATTCATTATGTTGGTGACATCTGTGTTATTGGTTTGTGGAGTATTTTGATTATTTGCTTATAGCTAAATCAGTCATAGAATTATTGAAACAATGGTGCTAAAAAGGGTTTGCACCGAGATGATAAGCATCCGGTATCTCTGAAATTTATATAGGGCCTTTGCATGGCTTCACTGCTTCGTCTGTGAGAACAGTGTTGAAGTGCATCCACACCTGCAAAATCACCTATTAGCTTTTAGGCTGACTTTGCCATCATTACCATCATCTGCTGTTAAGATTGAGTGATTTGAATGGCTACATACTAACAGCTTAAGGCTAGAGCTGTAGAGGACCTGGCTGGAAAAGCAGTGCAAGGATGGGATGAACACAATGGTTATAAAGGCCCTTTCAGCTCCAGCATCCAGTGAAACCCCTGGCTTCAAGAAGTGAGCAGCAGTCTCCTTTACCTGGTTACCAGCAGGAAGCAGACAATGTGTGTGTGTGTGTGTGTGTGTGTGTCTGTGTCTGTGTGTGTGTGTGTGTGTGTGTCTGTGTGTCTGTCGTGGGGGGTTGGGGGGAGATTCACAGCTAGCCCAGGAATATCTTCCTGAGGCTGGCCTGAAAGATAGCTCAGTTGTTCTGGGAGCCTAGTGGGCTGTAAAGCATGCAGCTTTCTTCTTAAAATCAGGGTCAGTTTAGGGTGTGTGACCAGTAGCTATATGGGAAAGATCAAGTGTGAAGTGAGATGGCTGAGGAGCAAAGCCTCCTCTTGCCAAGGTGTAGCCCTGAGGATTGAGTTCCATCCTGAGACCCACAGGGTGAAAAGAGGGAACCTACTCCCTTAAGTTATTCTCTGAATTCCACACACTTGTCATGTGCCCAAAATAAACCAATAGAAATGTAATAAAAATTTTAAAATTAAGGGCTAATAAAACATGCCCTATGGTAGCCAAGCTTGTGCTTCCTCACATCTGAGTTCTTGAAGAAGCAAGATTTTGATCAGCACTGCTAAGTCTGTTGTCTGTAAAAAATGTGGGCATCGGGGCCCTACCATTGGGGGGGGTGTTTATTTGGGGGAGAGGAGACTGGTTAACTCCTGAAAGTTATTAATGTTTAGAGATTGCAGAGGCTTGTTTAGATGGTGTAAGGTTTGAATTCCCAAGGCTGCTACCAGAATCCATAGTTTAGTTTTGTTTTGATTTTTTTTTTTCTTTTTCCGAGACAGGGTTTCTCTGTGTAGCTTTGCACCTTTCCTGGAACTCACTCTGTAGCCCAGGCTGGTCTCGAACTCACAGAGATCCGCCTGGCTCTGCCTCCCGAGTGCTGGGACTAAAGGTGTGCACTGCCACCACGGCTTTGATTTGGGTTTTTCCTGTCCTCTGTTTTTGACAATCTTGCTCTCACCCAGGCTGTTTGGGAACTTACTGTAAAGTCCAGGTTGTCCTGGAACTTACCGTATAACCTAGGCTGTATAGCTCTGCACGGTGACCCTGCCTCCTGAGTGCTGGGGTTACAGGCCTGAGTCCCATGCCCAGCCTGCTCTCCTTTTTTTTTTTTTTAAAGTATTTTTAAATTAACTTATTTTATTTTGTTTGCATTGATGTTTTGCCATGGGTGTCAGGTCCCCTGGAACTGGAGTTATAGACAGTTGTGAACTGCCATGTGGGTGCTGGGAATTGAACCCCGGTCCTGTGGAAGAGCAGTCAGTGCTCTTAACCACTGAGCCATCTCTCCAGACCCTTGCTTTCCATTTTAAGCATTGATTCATAGTTTGCAGGGGCAGGAATCACTTTTGCAGTTGATCTACAAAAGATTTTTCAAATACCAACTAATTTTAGTGCTAAGACAGTGAGATGAGGTTTGTTTACAGCATTTTGTACTGTAAGGAATTAGCTACATTTCTCCCTTTAGTAAACTGGAAAATATAGCTTTATTTGCATAAATAGCTTTGATACCAGAATATTTGGTTTAATGGTTTCTTACAATGTTTGCTGAAGTATTTAGTATACTGGCCTGTACAACAAATATTTTTGAATAAATAAACAACTTAAAATGAAAAGGTTAATTGTTCTCAAGTCATCTTCCTGAAATAGCTTTCTCTTCCTAGGAGAAAATGAGAGTGTTTATCATATGGGGAAAAGTTTTTGACTTCCCATATGTTCTGTTGTTCTATATAAAACATGATAAATTTTGCACTCTCTCACATGAAAACTTGGTATGCTAGAAGGGAGTTAGAATCTTATGTAGAGGTTTCCAAAGACACTTGAAGTTTTTTGGTTTGTGAGGTAGAAGGACCTGGAATGGACGAGCTTGCACCTGTGCCTGGGATGGTATATTAATCTGTCTTCTGTTGTTGTGACGAAATACCTGAAGCTGGGTACTTACAAAGAAGAGAGGTTGTGTAGATGACAGTTTTGGAAGCTGACAGTCCAGGATCTGCTGCTCCATCTGTTTGGTTTCCAGTGAGGATCTTGTGACATGAGAGGTGTGTTTAGAACGGCAGGAGTTCATTCGGAAGAGACCACCTAAGAGTCCATGAACTACATTCTTCTTCTCAATGTCACGATGCTCCCTGTGACCTAACCACCTTCTGCAGCCACCACCTTGTAGTAGGGTCAAGCTGGTTAGCAAGTCTGCAGCACACAGGGACCCCGGGGGCACATAGCCAATGAGAAGGAAAGAAGTAGCCGATGGCTGCTTGTCTTGGTTTCTAGGTCAGATATGACAACCAAGACGCCACTTTGTCCTGTCAGCTGTAAGTCCTCATGGTGTAGAACATGGTAGAGTATGGGGCCACCACAGTAAAGTACTGTTCCTCTTAGATGGAAGACTGGGTTTCTGACTGGAACTCAGTTATCTGGTAGCTGCGGTCATGCCTTTGCCAATAAGAGTGTAGGCAACCTGGGGCTGGAGAGATGGCTCAGAGGTTAAGAGCACTGACTGCTCTTCCAGAGGTCCTGAGTTCAATTCCCAGCACCCACATGGTGGCTCACAACCATCTGTAATGAGACCTGGTGCCCTCTTCTGACCTGCAGGCATACAAGCTGTATACATAGTAAATAAATAAATCTTTAAAAAAAAAAAAAGAGTGTAGGCAACCTGACAGATGTTTACCCCATCTGCTTGCCCCCTTTGTTGAAGGTCAGGGGCCTGCAGTCGAGGGATAGGTTGCTGTGACCAGATCCCCAAGTGAGGATGGAAAGGCCAGTGTTGCATATGAAGTGCACTCAGGAGATAGGATCCAGAAGCATGGATGCTGTATTTCCATTTGTATGTGGCTGACTGAAAGAATAAAATAAAAATAACTACATCTTATTCTGAGTATTTTATATGTATTAAAATGGGATCGTAATTATAAGTCCTGAGTTACTGCCTTTATTCATGTAAAGCTTTTCAAATTACTTCTGTCTATTGGAATTTTTCCATGAACACCTGTCTGGATCATGAATAAGCTTCTGCTGGATGGTCCTATGTGGCAGAAACATGCTTTTTCTATGGGTAATCTGTAACTTATTGATTGGTCCTTGTTGCTGGAGTTTTCTTTGTTGTTATTGATAGTGATCTAATCTAATGGACATCTTTGTCTTTCCCCTTACTGTAATATCTTACTTGTAAATTGATGAGTCAGTGATACACATGCTTTTCCTACTGTGAATCCATGTTGTGCGGCTGCACCTACCTCAGAGGCTGTCATGTCAGCTCCTCAGTTACAGTCCATTAAGACTGAGAGATGAGCAGCAGGGTGAGAAAATGTGAATTAACCAAGGGAGGGGCCACTTTGGGAGTCTAATATTAACAGAATGATAGGCAGTGTAAATTAGAAAAGGGAGCAGGGGGTTTGGAGTCAGAATTCTAGATCTCCTTTTTTTTTTTTTTTTTTTTTTTAAATGGCAGGGTTTCATATACCCCAGGCTGGCCTGGAACTCACTACGTAGTAGAGGATGGCCCTTATTATCCTGGTTCCACCTTACTAATTCAGTTCATGGTTGTGAGGGGGGGGGGCAAGAGGAGAGACTCTTTTTGAGACATGGTTTCTTTTTGTAGCACTGCCTGTCCTGGAACTAGCTGTGTAGACCAGGCTGGCCTCGAACTCACAGAGATCCTCCTGCCTCTGCTTCCTGAATGCTGGGATTAAAGGCGTGTGCCACCGCGCCCGGCTGAGAGACCTTTTCCTAAGTGGTGTAGGCACTGACAGTTTAGTTGCATGTGCTCCTGTACATAACTCATCACCCATGCTCTTGTAGCAACCTTAATTAAACTCTGTGCTACTCATAAAGAAAAAAGAAGGGTTGGGGCATAGGTTGTTGACAGTACTTCTCTAGCATGTATACGGCTTGGGTTCATTCTCTAGCAATGTAAAATGAACAAACAAATTCGTTAGCCTTCATCTCTCCCTCTTCCAGAAATGCTCATGCAGTTCATGATGGTTTTGTGAGCTTTGGGGTTTGAGTGTCTTTTCCTGTATCATCACTCAGAACTGAGAGAATAGTGGGTAAGAATAAGTTGGGCTCTGGCTTTGAGTTCTAATTTATCACTGTTTGGCCTTGTTTGAATCTCTCAAACTCAGCAGATAGTAAATTTCCCTTGTCCTTATTGTTTATTGTGCTCTCCCTTTTCTTCCCCACTTCTTCCTTTACCCCTTGTTATTTTGTCCCCTTATTGTATATCTTAGTATATAATATCAGCTTGAAAATAATCTGGTGTAATGTCAGTGGCAAGTAAGTATGCAATTCTAAAGTACACATGCTAAGAATTAAATGTGAACTGTCATGGTCACATGACACGTTATTGTCCAATTTTGTTTTAATAAAGTGTCATTCTACTTGAAAGACTTGTTAACACATGAAGGTATGGATCAGTATTGTATTTTTTTAAAGGTATGGAAAATGCAATTAAATTGTGGATTAACAGTATTATTACTACTACTACTACTACTGTGTGTGTGTGTGTGTGTGTGTGTGTGTGTGTGTGTGTGTGTGTGTGTGTGTGTGTGTGAGAATGGGCCATGATGTGACTGGTTGTCAGAGGACAGTTCTGGGGAGTAGGTTCTCTTTTTCTATTGTATGATCTGGGGGCTGAACTCAGGTCACCAGGCCTTATTTTAAAAATAATAGTTATTTTGTTGGATGTTTGCTATATCTTCTGTTTTTTGTTTTTGGAGACAGGGTTTCTCTATGTAGCCCTGGCTGTCCTGGAACTCATTCTGTAGACCAGGCTGGCCTCGAACTCAGAGATTCACTTGCCTTTGCCTCCTGAGTGTTGTGATCAGAGGAGTGCGCCACCATCGCTCAGCTGTTTGCTGTATCTTACAGGTCACTGTTTAACATTAGAAGCCTAGGTGCTAAGTCTTTTGAGACTTGGAAAAGCTTTGTGGTCTTTTGCTGTAGCAGACACCGTTGTTTCTTGACAAGTGACAAAGTCAGGCGGTTAGACACAATAGCATAGTTCCTAATTTTGATTAATTTTAATGCTTGTCCTGTTGGTCTTGAGATGAATAAAGTCTTGAAGAGAAATCTGAGTGAGTCCTGAAGCTCCAAACTTGAGGAGAGCATGTTACTGCCCACTGCCTCCCCTGAAATGGGTGTTTTATTTTCCTCCTCTCTGTAGTATTCCCATTTCACTACCATGACACCCTTGTCCTCCGTCTACAAGGAGGGCATAATGGAAGTCTGGGGGCAAAGGACATGTACTATGAGTGTTGGTAAGTACTGGCTCCTCCTGCACTTGTAGCTGAGCACAGTTTGCAGTGTGTAAAGTGAAAATAAATGAATGGCTTGTAGTTCCCCGAGATAGCCTTTTCACTTTTCCTCAAATTGTGCTTTTTCATTTTTGTGTGGGGTGTGTGTGTGTGTGTGCGCGCGCGTGCTTAGATGCGTGTGTCCATCTGTGGGTGTCTGTGCAGGCATGTGGAGGCAGTGCCGTCCCAGTTGCTCTCTACCTTAGCTTTTGAGACAGCTGGTCCCTGAACCGGGAGCTCAGTGATGAGCTAGTCGACTGACCAAGGAGAACTCCAGAGTTCCTCCTGCTGCCTCCCCAGTGCGAGGGTTTCCAAGTGTGTCCACTCCACACAACTTTTCTGTGTGCTGGGGATCTGAACACTTACTGGTCTTTATGCTTGTGCAGCGGGTACGTCACCTCCTGAGCCCCCTCTCTCCTATCCCTGATTATTAAATTTTTTTAAATATCTTGCTTAACATAAGTAAATGATCCAAGCACTCAGACTTATTTAGTTTGAACAAAATTTACAATAATCTACGAAAGACAGGTGTGGTTTTGTACTATTTGCTTCTACCTGTTACCATTGGATTCTTTTTTTAAAAAAAATAATTTATTTTTATTTTATGCGTACTGGTGTTTTGCCTGCATATATGTCTGTATGAAGATGCCAAATCTCCTGGAATTGGAGTTACAGACAGTTGTGAGCTGCCATGTGGATGCTGGGAATTGAACCCAGGTCCTCTGGAAGAGCATTCAGTGCTCTTAACCACTCTCCAGCCCCAGATTCTTTTTTAATAGACTTTTCATACTTGTGTGTTTACTACACATTCTAGAAACAGGTTTTTTTTTTTTTTTCTTTTGAAGCTGCTTTGGATTGATAGTGTCCTCCATTACCTACTTGTTGGGCTAAGAACCTATGACCCATTTTTAAAAAGATTTGTTTTATTTAATTTGTGTGTGTGTGTGTGTGTGTGTGTGTGTGTGTGTGTTGATGTCAGGGGTATATGCACATGAGTGCTTGTGCCCATGGAATCCAGAAGTGTCAGATCCTCTGGAAGTTGAGTAACTGGTGGTTGTAAGACACCAGTGTGGGTGCTGGGACTTGAACTGGGATCCAGGAAGAGCATAAGTGCTCTTAGCTGCCTCAGTTAAGTGTTAGTGCTCTGCTGGCTTTTGCCCTTCAGAAGCTGTGCCATTGCTTAGTTAAGCTTATGCTCTTTATTCTGCTGGAAACTCATCTTTTCTTTTCCCTGGATGCACCTACTCATCATTTCAGCTTAGTCGCCTCCTCCTTTGGATAGGTTGCCTTTTTGTGGTGTGTATGTGTGTTTATACATTGTCTAGATCGCTTCCTGTATCTAGAGGAAAGTTTTGTTTTTTATTTTTTTCTGTGTAGATAGACAAAAGTTCAGATACATTTTTATTGAGTGTGATGGGGTTGAAGACATTCAACTTGGTCATCTCAGGTATCTTGATAGGAATTAGATTTGTTTTATTTTAAACAAGTTAATGATTTGACTTGGTGGGAAGTGGTTTAAAGAAAAATACTTGAGGGGATTCTAGGAAACCAATAATAATGCAGATTTCTAAATCAAGAAACATTAGAGAGATGATGGAACATACCTCTGTACACAGCTTTAAAAGAATTGCCTCTTTGAGAAGGAGTCAGGGCAGGAGATTGGGAACAATGCCATCTAGAACTAGACCAGCGGTAGCCTTGTGAGCATTTGTGCAAGCTAGCCAATGAGAAGACAAGGTTGCGGCAGCTACTTTGTCATTTGATTTGTGGTTCCTATGGTAATAGAGAGAGCCTAGGACATGTCTCTCTTACCTCCTTTAATAAACTTTCTGCTTTTGAAAAATGCCAAAGAGCTATTATTCCTGTTTTTTATTGACTTAAGTGTTTCCCAGATCGGGATGAATGTGGCAGAGTCAATAAGCATTGTTGGCTTCCTTGGCCAGTGTTTTATTTGAGTTTACAGTTGGAAAATGTAATTCCTCCTGATTGTATATTTGCCGTTAATACCAGAACCTAGTATGAATGATTTCATGTTTTCTATGAATATGAATAATCATAAATTAGAATCCTTGACATTATAAGCAGCTAAATACGAAATGGTAACAACTGAATAGTGGCGAGTTTATGGCCCCTGGGATGGTCCTTGTGAGAGTCTCTGGAGCTTGATGCTAAAGTTGCAAGAAGAAAGGCTCGCCTGGTATTGGTGGTTAGTGACCAGGTCAGTGCACATTTGTTAAGACTGGCAAATACGCCATTCAGACCTGCTGTGACAGTAGGTAAGATGTTTCACTGTTATCTTAAAAAATACACAAGAAAGGAGGGAATAGTTACATTGTGAACATAGCTGACGAGAAGACATTTTTCATTATTAAAAAAAAATGACAACATGAATTTCCAACCAAGTCCTAAAATGTAAATTAGACGTGTCAAGAACCAATCACTGTTAAGGTACTAGCTGCATTTTATTTGGTGTTCTCAGGCTAGTGACTGTAGACCTTTGGTTTTTGCCGGTTGTCAGGTTGGACCCCTATCTTCCTGGGGCTTAGGACAGCATATGTGAACTTCCTTATTACAAGGTGCAGGGGTTTCCTACAGTGGCCTTTTCTGGTGAGTAAAGACTGTTTGCAGCAGTGTAAACTTTGGTCAGCTATCTCCAGGACAGCTGGGTGTGGACATGGAACACTTCTAAGGCCTTTTAAGTACCGCTGTCTTGACCTGGAAGATGGCAGAGCTGGGTGAGCTGAAAGTTGAGATTTCTGCCTGCTAGCTAGGTCTTGGCACTTGCTTTACAGCCCCAGGTGGGCGGTGCCTGGGAGCCTGCTGTCTCTGCAGCTCCTGTTCTCAAGCCGACTGTCGACTGGGGAGCTGGCACTCTAATTTAGGATTGCTAGGATCAGCCCCAGCTCAGACCTCGCACTGTGTGGTTTTTAGACAAGAAAGTTGCATCTCTTTAAACCCATTTTCCTATTCTGAATATTGGGAAAAGTACTGTGTGTAAGGATTGAAATGGTGTTGAGTTGTGGTTAGTACCATGAGACACGGTCAGCTCTTAGGGGTCACTCCTACCATTCTTCTGTAGTGTCTACTGTGGATGATAGGAAGGTAAACTCTTGAAACAGATCATCAGCGAGTCCTTTAAAGGATTTTTTCCCCCTGACTAGAGTTGGACGAGCCGGCAACCAACCTGTATGTAGTTCTAGCGCTGGGGAGGCTCAGGTTGGAGGATCATGGGGTTGAGGTCAACCTAGGCTGCATAGTGAGATTCTGTCTCAACAAAACAAAAACGGGGCTAGTAAGATGGTTTAGTAGGTAAAGGTGCTTGCTACTAGGTCTGATGACCCGAATTCTATCCTGGGAACCCTTTCAACCATGTGGAGGGTAAAGGGAGAGAGTTGACTATTCTAAGCCGTCCCCTGACCTCTACTACACCTGTGCCATGTGAGCCCCCCCCCCCATTAAAAATTATAATAAAAGACGCCAAAGCAAGCAAACAAGTCTTCTCTGGAATACGTTTTAAAAAGTTGTGAAGCAGATTTGGGGGTATAGCTCAGGAAGCTTTCCTGGAACTCGTGAGACTGAGTTCAGTCCTTGCTGCAGGTGCAGAAGGGAAGCTTTAGAGAGGAATGTGACTATTTACTGAATAAATGAAACTTGATTGCAAGTGAGCTTTGTTGTTAATTTGGTGTTAGAGAATGCTGATATGGTCTTTACTCTCTTGCCTAGGAGCTGAGTGATTCTGTGATTCAGCAAACTAAATAATCCAGAAAGAAAGCTAAATTTGTGGCTGGGGATTCTCCTCAGTTGTAGAACACTTGCCTAGCATGTGCAGAGGTCTTGGGTTCTATCCCCAGGACTGCCAATAAGGAAAAACACCAACAAAAATGCTAAGAGAATCCTGAGTTGAACTGTAGAGGCTGTTGGGAGTTGATTTAACCTAACTAATCCATGTAATGAACATGTGGCGTGGGACTTTTCTCTGACCACACAGTAACACATTCTGATAGAACTAGTGTGCATAATAAATTGTTCCTTCAGGTAGAGAACTTGCTGTGGTAGAACCAGCCCACATTCCTGAGAACCTTAGACAGGACGGTGTTCTGTAGATCACCTGTAGACCGAGATAGGATCTGCCCTTTAGGAGTGACCTGAGAGTTCACCGTGACAGTTGTCCTAATAGGAACTAGTCAGAGGAGCTCAATAAATGGCAGCCACTTTCACCGAATTTTATAAAATGTGCTCAGGTCTTTCTGTGGTTTCTTTTCGACGTTGTGGAACTGTTGAGCAACAAAGCCTGTCCTGGAGCAGCAGACGCTTGGCCACCCTATTGACTATGCTAAGCCTTTAATCAACACTCAGGCTGGAAATATGTGGTGTTTTCATTACTTAGAGAAATGCACCATAGCTTCCTCCCTTTGTTTTCTCTGATTTTGTGTCCTGGATTCACAGACCCTTTCTAAATAACCTCAGTATATCTACCTTGTGAGTGAGCTGTAACTAGTGAGCAGGAAATGCTGGAGCCCAGGCCTGTCTGTTTCAAGCAAAGCCCTCTTGGTTTAGAATCCACTTGTACTGATTGTAGAGCGTTCGGCAGTGTAAGCCTAGGAGCAGCGGTGGCGGCGCACGCCTTTAATGCCAGCACTCGGGAGGCAGGGACAGGCTGATCGCTTGAGTTTGAGGCCAGCCTGGTCTACAGAGTGAGATCCAGGACAGCCAGGCTACAGAGCAACCCTGTCTCCCCCTGCCCCCAGTATATGTATAAAGCTATAGTCTGATGGTTACTATATATTAGCTATAATATATGCTCACTTTCATGTTACATTTTCTTAGTTCCGTTGAAAGCAACAAGTTTTCTTGTTTTGTTTTGTTGTAAGGGTGGAATGGAGTCAGTGAATTAAGCTTTTAATTCTTAGTCTTGTCACCAAGTTTGTAAAGTCCAGAATGAAAAGTTCCAGGTCATAGAACTCGGAAGAATGCAGAGATGTTGATGACACTGAAAGTGACATGGATTTCAAGCAGTTTTAATTGCTGTATCTGTCACTTATCGTCTTGTTCCTTTGCCGCATTCTCTTGTCTCCACAGTTATACTGTAGAGAAGTGTAAAATTGAATTGGCATAATGAATGTTGGGGTCACCAAAGGGTTTCCATAGAGGCATCCTGGTCTTATGGAAAGAATGTGGGATTTGATAGCCAACAAACCGAACCTTAAAGTCCTGGCTCTCCCTCCTAGGCTGTGTGTCCTTGTGCAAAGTATTCAACACCCGAGTCCCCGTTTTCTTATAGTGTAGTGTTGGGGTAGGGGCTACATTCAGAAGGCCTGCTATAGTGGTTTCTTAAGCAATTGGGACTGTAGGGGAGAGACCAGAATCCCTTACTCTTAGGGAATTGTCACACTCTCTTGAGTGGTCTTGCTTTACTCTCAAACTCATAGTTCCCTCTAGTGGGTTTTCATGTAAGCATTCTCTCCCTCTTGATTCTGTTTACTGCATCCTGTGAAATGAATGGTTGGCAGTACAAAATCCCTGTACGTAAGACAGAAAGGGCCCTGCTCCCCAGGGTTCAGGAAATTCAGGACCATCCCTGCCCTCTAAACTGCATGGGTGCGCCCCTGCCCCGACTAACACTGCCTGTGTGAAGGAGTGACTTGTTGCGACCTCTAACTGCTTCTTCTCTTCCTTCCTTTTTGTCATCCTGCAGTGTTCTGTGCCAAGGTCTTTGTGGCTAGGCTGCGCCAACCTGGTAGAGAGCATGTGCGCACTGAGTTGCCTGCAGAGCATGCCCAGTGTCAGATGTCTCCAGGTGCCTCTCTTCTTTCTTGTTGTAAATGTGTTTTTACGTATGCCATGAACATTTGTTGAAACTTGCAGTAGTGTGTTTAATCCAATGTTAAGTCTGCTAAATGTTCTGTGTAACCCTCTGCTTTCCTCCAGCCTGGACACACCCTGAGGAGTACTAAGAGGGCCCTTCTGAGCAAACAGGTCTCGAAGGGCCCTTTCTTGCTCCCCACTTCCGCTCCTGCCTTTTAATTCTCCCCCGCCCCACTTCAGAGTTGTGATTCTCATGTTTAATAGTTAAACCTTTGAACAACAAAACAGACTATTCTGATATCTCCCATTTGGCACCTTTAACAGTTTTGAGTTGGGAGGGTTTCATAATTAAAATGATGATTTTTCTATTTTGAAATATCTTTTGGTTTGCCTTTTCTTCTCCATTCCAAAGGGGGTGGGAATCACTAGTTAACATTATTCTATAAACCTCAACTTGAGGTTTATGAAGACCACAGCTTTATGCTGCTGGGAACCTTCTGTTTGAGCCAATTTCAAAAAAATGGCCAGATGTAATACCTGTCCACAGGGTCCACCCAGTTTTCCAGGCCAAGGCCGGCAGAGAATTCCACAGATAAAAGTAATATTGGGTGGGGCTGTTGGAGGGGTGGGGGTGGGGTTGCTTAGGCTAACACTGTAGCAGGAGTGTAGTTGGTGACCTCTCTTGATGACTTCTGAGAAAACCAAGGCCAAAACCATCATGGCTTTACCTGGGAAAATCTGTTTAGAGAGTGTGTTTAATTAAATGTGTCAGTAGCAACATCAGCTTTTATTACTGCATAGTTCATACAGTTTGGTATAGTGTTCTTTTCAAAGCAGTGTTAAATTCCTGGTGTTCTGCTGATACTGCCCAGATTTTAGGAAACGAGTTAGAGGGATATTAATGCCATGGATGATTTCACTGTTCCTTCTCAAGGCTTTCTACTCATGTGCACAGTCTTTAAATGGTGCTAGGGGTTTGGAAGGAGGAAGTGTCTTTTATATTGATGTTGGGCTCTTCTTTGCTTATTGCCAGCCTCTGAGTAGCACTGGTGTGGTAATTGATTGAAATTGCTATCTTTAGAAAATTGTGCTGGCACTTCATTAACAGAGAGCTGAAGATAGGTCCGAAGTCTAGGGTACAGTGTTTCTTTCACTCAGGCTCTTTGCCTTGAAAGGGCAGACAGTATTGCAGTGCTCTCTCCTTAGCACCACGGAGTGGGCATTTGCATTATAAAAGTCTGTCTCTTCAATGGGTGCTTGAGGGCTGCCCTTGATTTGTGGCGGGCTGACCCAGTTTTGGCCAGGGCTGGCAGTACAAGTAGGGAAGAATTGTACTTATGAAGTTATTAATCAGAGGTTTTCTTTGCCGTATTCAGTTAAAGTCATCAGGCAGCATAGGCACCAGTCCGTGTGTGGGTCCTGGTGCTTCCAGTTCTCTGGAAGTGCTTGGGAGTGGGAGGAAGTACGGGTTCCTGAAAATAGGGAAATGCCTTCAAAGTCACCTTCCTCTGAGGAAAAAAGATGAAATGTTGCCTTCATTGGATCTTGTTTCAATGATTGGGAGCAATATTGCTGTTAGATGCACGTGGGGAGTTTTGATTATTAAGCTTTGACTAGCCTATAATAGAGAGCATGCAACTTAGTGGAATGAACCAAGGGCCTCACCGATTGGAGTTAAGCAAGTTGTTATTTTGTTCCGTGTGAAAATGAACCTAGAAGATTTCTTTCCTTTTCACTTATTGTTTTATGTATTATTGTTGGTTACAATTTTAAACAAAAAGTGTGCACGTAGAGTTTTACTTCTACTTTTCTTTTAAAATGTAGTTCTTGTTTTGATTTTTGGTGGTGGAGATTGAACCCAGGGCCTTGTGTACTAGGTAAGTGCTGAGCCACTGACTGCAGCCTTGGCCCTTGGTTCTTTGCTGCTGTCTCCAAGCAGCACCTGTTGATGGGCTCCGTGTTTGTTCTGTTACAAAGATGGCTTTCCTTATCGCTGGATGTTATTTAAGAAGGCTCTGGAGGAGGGGAGAGCCTTGTTGACTTTGCTTGGGCTGTAGAGGTCTGAAGTTGACACACTGGATCAGTAGTAACCGCAGCTTTCAGCCTGTTGTCCCGTGTGGCTGGCCGTACTTTCTGAAAAAGCAGGAGTTAATGTAGTCATTGTAGCTAGGTGTACTTTAGCGAGTGCAGATTTTGCCAGTGGAGAGGGTTAGCAGAGTCTTTTACCAGCGCTGTGTACTTCACATCTGTCAGCTTTGTGACAGCCTTGTGAGGGGCAGGTGTTACTGTCCCCTTTTCCTCATGCGGCAACTGAGGCAGATGATGCAGCCACCAGACTGAGGTGCTGTGCGCTGACTGACTTAGGTTTAGAGGGCTGTGAAGTGCCGCAGCAGGTGTTTGAGATCCAGACTGCCTCGGTGCAGACTCTTCCCTCTGTACTGGTTTTTTTTTTTTTTTTTTTTTTAAATTTCCCTCTTTCTGGTTTTTAGCATAGCTTCATTTGTGGAAATTGTACTAATGATATATAATGTATGGTTTGTTTAGTCATTTATTTTAACATAAAAGAAGAAAAGCTTGCTAAATTCAGACATTCCCTTTGCCAAAATGAACACTCCTGAATCTTAGAGCTAGGAAGCCTGAATGGATTTCTGAGAATTTAATGCCATGACTATGTTTCTGGTATGCTATGCATGGACTGTTCCCCAGTGTGTAGATGAGAGGCACAGATTTGTTTCCTGCTGTCAAGGAACTTACTGCAGTAAGCAGAACCACAAGTGAAAATCCAGAATGAACTGCAGATGGAGAGAGAGGAGAGAGGAGAGAGGAGAGAGGAGAGAGGAGAGAGGAGAGAGGAGAGAGAGAGAGAGAGAGAGAGAGAGAGAGAGAGAGCGCTCTGAAGGTAGCTAACCACATATGCTCATAGAATCATGCTAAGCAGTGTAAGTTTGATCCACTCTTCATGTTCTAGAACAGTTGGCTTGGAATGCCTGAATGTCTCAGAATCTAGCTGAGCTGAGTCCAGTAGTCCAGGTTTGACTAATTAGTTCTTAGATCAGATAATCAAGAGCACTGATTTGCCAGGACTCTGGCATGATTAACATTGATGACCATACCTTTTATTTTCTCCCTTCTATGTGTTGTGACCTAGGATTCTTGTTTGATTTTTGGTGCTGAGGATTGATTGAACCCCAGGCCTTACATGTGCTGGGCAGGCATTCTCCCACTGAGTCATACCCCTCCCCTTCACTAGATCTTCTGTTGAGAAGTGACCTGGGCTGCTGCTTTGTGTATGAAGTTAAAGAATTGGATTGACTTGCCTAAGTTATATATTTGTTTAACAGAACTGGGTTATGAATCTAGAACTGCACGGCTGCCCCAGACTGTAATGCCAACTGCCTTCTTTAACTTGGCAGCAATCATTTTAGAATTGAAACAAATTCCCCTTATTTTTAATGTCAAAACTGAAAAGCTAAAAACTGAGTATAGAACCTGAGTATCTGCGGTAGACTGATAAGTGACAGTGTTCCTTAGGGTAGGAATGTTTGTTGGAAACCTCAGTGAGGATCATGTGACTCAGATTTCAGTGCCTCCTTCCTAGCTGCCTTTGTGTAAAAAGAACTCAGCAGTCAGCCTGAGGGCTGGGAATGCTACATTTCCACCGGATGCAGCTTCTGGGACTGTAGGGAGTGAGGTGCCTTGATAGCTGCAGGTGGTCTCCAAGTTGGTAAACCCGATTGATCTTCTGCTTGCTTGAGCTGCAGCCTGTCCCCCTTTTGAACGAAGGAAGGAAGGTAGTTCTTTACCCTGCATGGTTTTTAACCAGCTAGAGGCCTCAGGCTGAAGGCCTGCTTCTGAGGGGTGGAAATCTGCTTGTAGGGAGTTCTCTATTGAAGAAGAAACCATTTTGTTTGTAGTTCAGGGCAAGTTAAAGGGAAGCTAGAAGACCAGGCAGATGATGTGGCCCTTGTTTTTTTCTCTTGTTCAGATCCTGTGCCTCTGGCCCGACAGGGGACTCCCCTGATTTTTTTTTCTGTCTTTTTTTCTGCTAAACATTGAAGATTTGTTATTTCTTATGATTATTCATTGCACTTCAGGTCTAAAAATATGAAGGCTTGGGATGATCTTTGGAATTTCTCAGTGTTAGTCTTTAATGTTTTATGAGCATTAAAAAGCACACTTTTCAGCCGAGCGTTGGTAGCATATTCCTTTAATCCCAGCCCTCTGGAGGCAGAGGCAGGTGAATCTCTGTGAGTATGAGGCCAGCCCTGGTCTACAGAATAAGTTCCAGGACAGCCAGGGCTACACAGAGAGACTCTGTCTTGAAAAACCAAAACAGACAAACAAACAAACAAAAACCCAAATAAAACAAAACAAACAAACAAAAAACAAACCACTTTTCCTTTCTATAGGAAACTGCAAAATGCAAGTGCTCAGGCTGGAGATGTAGCTGAATGTAGCTCTCACAAAGCCTTGGGCTAATTCCGAGTAGGTCAAACAAAACAGATACCTCCCTTCCAAGTCCATCCGTACCTCACTACCAGTCACTGTGACCTTTATTTCACCTGCAGCCACGTAGTTATGATGATGGCTGTGTTCCAGCGTCCCAAGGAGCCCAGTTTGATATCAGCAAGAGTCAGCAGAGGCTTAGAAGAGGCTGGGCATTGTGTTCTTTCAACTCTTCCTTACTCAGTATACCTCTGGATTGATCTTCTCTCCAGAGGATTTTATTTGAAAACTTCTTGCTGTGAAACTTCCTAAGTATATACAGACACTCATCCTAATCTTGAGCAGTCTTCAGACCTCCAACTTTGCCATTTTCTGGGACACTCTAAAGCAAACCCAAGATGTTGTAACTGGGGGGGGGGAAGTTTGACAAACAACTGATTTCTGTCAGCATTTAAACATCTAAAAATATAGTTAAGATTGAACAGGAACAGTTGGTACTGAAGGCTATAAAAAGGCCCATATTATGGTGGTGTGTTTTTATAATCTCAGTACTCGGGAGGCCGGGAAGTGTAGGAAGGTGTGGGAAATCTCATTTTCCTCTCTTTCACCCCATTGTTGCAAGGATGGAAAGACAGGCCTGCCAGCACTAAGCATGAGTGGCATCCTCCCCCTGCTCAGGGAAGCGGGGTTGTTAGGGAGTTTGGGGCTAACCTGGACTACCTAGACTAACTCAGAAAGCTGGCATACATAGTGCTGGCAAGACAGCTGGGGCAGGGCGGGGTGGGGTGGGGGTAGGGTGTAAAGATGCTTGTTTCTATCTGCTTCCTTTTAGGAAGAGGACTGACTTCCACAAGCTGCCCTTTAACCTTTCCGTGTCTCTCCACTCAAAAATACGTGATAAAAAGATCCCAAGTTTTACTTAAGGATTTGTCACTTGTCATATGCTGGTTCCCATTATACTTTGAGTTTACATGCATATGGCCACACTCTAGTACACTCTTCAGCTGGCTCAGTGCTGCCGCTCCACGTCAGTAGGGAGACAGGAACACTGCATCTTGCTTTCCTTTAGTGACAACTGATGGATTCCAGAGCAGTATTCATGGTGGATAAAGCTTTACAGTGTAATTTAGGGCAAGGAAATAGGTAAATGGGCCTTAAGACTACATGAAGGTGGGTTTTTTCTTCTTTGAAAAAAAATTGATATAAACCTCATACTATATAGTCATTTGTTGTGTTTGTAAAACTGCTGGTTTTATTTCTCTTGTTGGTTAATAATTGTTTATTTTATGAAGTGACATCTTTTCTCTGTCAAAATTTAGATAGTAGGTAATAATAAATAGATATAGATAATAATGAAAATAGGTAATAAAATAATAGATAATACAGAAAAAATAATTTAGCTATATCACTTTATTTTATTGCTCATTCTGTGATATTTTTGCCTTGACCTTTTATTTATGTTACATATATTTTGTTTTATGAATGTTCATGTTTCATATTGCATTCTTAATAATAAACTACTTTTAAATATAGTTAACTGAAAAATATGGTACATGTTAGTGAACTTGAGTACCTCTATGTATTTTGCTTGTTCGTTGAGACGGGGTCTTATTGAGTATGTTGTCCAGGCTGTCTTTGAACTCCTGATCCTTTTGCCTGAGTGCTGGGATTACAGGCATGACCCACCAGGCCCACATTTTAAATAACTGTTTGGCTTGATTATCTAGGTTATAATAAGTTAATCAGTCTCTTATCAGTGAACATTGAGGTCATTAAACTTTAATGTGTATTCATGATTAATTCCTAAAGATACTCACTGGAAATTTTTGAATTTTCCAAAAGTTCCTATCAGCAGATTTAAGGTTCAGTGGAAAGGTTGTCTGATATGATTGTACAGAAATAGTACAGATATTACAAATAGTACAAAAAAGAAATAGTGCAAACCATTGAAAACCTAGGAACTCATGAAGAATAAATTTAAAACTACCCTGTGTTGGAGACTAGAAAGCTGGATGGCTCAGTGGCTAAGAGCACTTGTTTCTTCCAGAGAACCTGAGTTTAGTTGCCAGCACCCAGAGTAGGTGGCTCACAACTGCCTGTAACTCCAGCTTTAGGGGATCTGACACACTGTTCTGGTTCCTGTGCACACAGGCACACGTGTGGTATATACTCACACATAAATAAAAATAGAAAACCCCAAACCCTTAGTTACTAACAAACAAACAAACAAACAAACAAACACCCACTTTGTTTGTTTTCCCCCCAGCAGCAAATATTTATGATATTCCTACTATCATAGGGTCTACGAAAACAGGAATGTGTGAAACAGACACAAGGCTTATTGTTTGAGAAGCACATTGTTGTATGTATTTGTTTGCAGTGCCAGGGAAGGGGCTGAAGCTCCCCTCCTGCTAGCAAGCATTCTCCCACTGAGCTGTGTTCCCAGCCAGAACCTCTCTTCATGTTAGCGAGAGAGAGATAGGAGGAAGGGGACACCAGCGTTCTGTGGGACTGAGTGCTCAGCTTTGGGAGATGGCTTCAGTTTCCCATGGATGAGTAGAAGCCCCTGAGAAGGCCTTTGAGTGAGCACTGGAGGAAATAGTGAGCAGGCTGACAGCAAGGGCGTGGGTGAGAGGATCCCACAAGTGAGTGGGAGCATCTGTGTTGGGAGAGCAGCAGAGGCTGCTGGGGTGTGGAGTGGGGGACAGTAAGAGGTGAACTGAGGATGGAAGAAGGCAGGGCAGTCCTGGAAGCACCAGTCGTCAGCTAGGGAATCAGCAGAGAATTTTTACCAGGAGGCCATCTACCATCCCAGCAGGCTCCCTCTGGCTACTGTGTCACCAGGAGATGAAAATAGAATCAGGGAGACCAGTTCTAGACTGACCAGCATGCCGGTCAGCATTTCTCCAGAGCCATGGCATCAAAGGAGACAGGAAAGAGGCGTGAAGAACCAGCCCGCCTGAGTGTGGGGCTGACAAGTTTGAGCTTTGCAAGGCAGGCAGGATTTTCCTGTCTCCCCTGAAAACCTTAGCCTCTACCCTGGGCTTTGCATTGATTGGATGAGGCTACCTTACATCATGGGATAACAGTTCATCAGCGTTACTGTGAGTTCACTGGTTGTCTGTGCCAATCATATCTGAAAAAGTGTTTTCCCAGCAGCAGCTGGCTCAGTGTTTGAGTAGACAAATGACCACCATAGCCTAGGCAAGAGGATGCACAGAACTGGGGATCACAAAACCACACCTGGGGGGGGGGGGTGCCAGGTGGGAGCTAGGTAAGATTAAGTGGAGACAGAGACAGTTGTGATACTGGGGTGGAGGGGTAGAAAAGGAGAGAGTTACTTTAGCAGACATGCTGTCAGTCTGGTCAAACTAGTGTCGTTTATAGGGCCAGTACCTGATGAGAATTTAGAGCTGATTGGGACTGTGGTTGGCTCTGAAGATGAAACTGTCTGCTCACAGCAGTGGAACACTTCATAAGGAATCATTCTGTCTAGTTTATTGGTGGAAAATCCATTTAGTGTGTGGAGAACTCAACAGTCAATGAATGTACCTGCATACACAAGTTCCTGAGCTGTCCCCTTACACCCTCTGTACAACTTTGTAAACCAGGCACTGTTAGGTCCAATTTATTTATTTGTTTGTTTGTTTGTTCATTCGTTCGTTCATTCATTCATTCATCTATTTATTTGTTTATTGGTTTTGTTGAGGTAGGTTCTTTATGTGTATTCCTGGCTGTCTTGGAACTCACTTTGTAGAACAGGCTGACCTTGAACTCACAGAGATCCACCTGTCTCTGCTTTCTGAGTGCTGGGATTAAAGGCATATGCCACCACCACCTAGCTAATCTTTTTAATGATTTATTTTATGTGCATTAATGTTTTGCCTGCATGTATGTCTGTGTGAGGGTGCCAGATCCCCTGGAGTTTCAAACTATTGTGAGCTGCCACGTGGGTGCTTGGGAATTGAATCCAAGTCCTCTGAAAGAACAGCCAGTGCTCTTAACCACTGAGCCGTCTCTCCAGCCCTGTTACGTCTGTTTTATATGTGAGAAAATTGCAGCCGAGAGGAGGAAGGGAGGTGCCAGGACTGAAGGAAGGCTAATCTCTGTTCTTAGGAACCTTGTTGCTTGTTAAAGTACAGTCATTGCAGTCTGGTCTGTGTTTGAGGTTGTGAACAGGCTTTTCAAAGTCTTGGGCTGGTCATGCATGAGAAGTGCTTCTATGTCACTGTGGGCAGGCAGCTCAGAGGACCAAGGGTCTGCTCTGAGGCCTTTCTGCTGAGGTCTTTACACTGACTTTGTCCTGCTGGCCACTGCTCCTTCACTGTTTGATTTTTTTTCTTTGTAGCACTTAGTGCTGGCTGAAATTAGATTGTTGGTTTGTTTTTTCTGTCTCTTGACACACCCGCCCCATCCCA
>CABHPH010066456.1:0-11842 GCA_902168325.1 Peromyscus nudipes | reverse complement strand
AAAAAAAACACACTAGATGTTCAAGAAACAGTTATTAGGTTGTTTCACTCACATTACAACTAGCAATGATGAACATTGCCTCCAGCTTTTAAGTCATAAAAAAAGATATGAATAAATTCCAAAACTCAAAAAAAGTTCCCTAACTCTTTATATTTTCTTTAAAGAATATTTAAATCTATACACTAAAAATACTTCAAATTGGGTTTTTGAAAAGTATGAAATCATGGAAACTCATTAATGTCCAAAGCAATAAGCCTCCCCAAAACAAGAACACAAAGAATTTTTATTTTTAAAAAAATGTGAACACATGCAAAGGAACCCCAGCTGAGAACCCGGGTTTATATGCTATCTCCATGGCATCTAATACTCTCAGGTGTCCACTAGACACAAATTTTTATCTTGACTCTATGCCTAATAAACAAAGCTTCAACTACAGTAGTGTCAATTCTTAAAAGACAGAGGAGGCCTTCTGGTCCATTCCAGATTTAAGTCCTGCCTGAACTGTGAAGTAGAGAAACATTATCTTTAAAGACTGGAAGCCTGGGGATGGATTTTCCTGAAGTAGTACTTTAGAAACGTTATTACCTGTACTTTAGAAGAGAAATCAGTATGCAAATCTGTTCTAGAACACCACAGTATAGATATTATATGTGTGGCTATTCATACCTGACTCAATACATAAATAAAAAGCAAATAGTTGAAGGTAGATTTCTGAAACTCAGAATCTGATTTCCACACTGATGGACTAAATATTTGGTTGATGAGGCTTGCTATTCAGAGCCAGCATTGATTAGGAAGGGCTGAGAGACCTCTCTCCCATGTGTAGTATAGGGTGAGGAACAAGCATCTCAAGAAGTTTTAGAAACCTCAATGCATAATGCTAATGCTGTAGTGAGAAAGTAAACAGACTATCAGAAGACACACATACATGTCCCCTCCACACTTACTGAATACAGATGGACAAAGTCCATTAATAGAAGATGAATAGAAGGCTTTTAGTCTTAGAAGTAGAGAGACTATTTGTCTTACACAGATCAGATCTCAATTTAATGAAAGCCAACTCAGACTTGCATATAATTGTGTGGAACTAACCTATTATGACTTTCTTTGTAAACAGAAATCATAGAGGTAAGTATGCATATATAAAAAGATAAATATATTTTAAACACTATATATCACGCTGTATATTTATATTTTATATATTGCATCATATATTTTATTATGTATAATATTAATATTATAATATATATAATTTTATATTTATGTAATTCTTCTTAGGAGTAAGACACTAGCCCTCCAATGTTTTATTTTTTATTTCATTTTATTTTAAATTATGTCTAAATGTGTGTATCTGCATATGAATATGTGCATATTTGAGTGCAGATGTCCATGGAGAACAGAGTTGTTGGATGCCTGGAGCTGGAGTTCTAGGCAGTTGTAAACCACCTGATAAGGGTGCTGGAAATGGAACTTAGACCTTTGGCAAGAGCAGTGTGCACTCTTGACCCCTGAGCCATCTGTCCAGCCCTCAGATGTTTTAGAATATTAATGTAAACAGAATCTGCACAATGTGATATACAGCATAAGTGGCCAAGTGGGTGTTTAACTCCCTTTCTGGTGCATTTATTGTAGGAGTTTAAGAAGCTGAGTAGAATATAGGAAAGAACTAGGCTTCAAGGTCATCTGAGCTCATGACCTCTGTGTCTATTTGCTTCTCCAGTACAAAAACAAAGTGCAGAGTTCCTATATTCTTGTTCAGATGTTTTTGCCCTTGATCATAGTTCCCTCCCTAAACCCTGGGCTCAAGGACAAGGGTGAGAATATAGGGATCCCAGTGGAGGAAGCTGGCATTTCAGAGGCCAGGGACAGGGTGCAGTAGAGAGGCCCTGCTATGTCAGCACAGTGAAATACCACTCAGCAGCAGTCCAGCTTTCCTGACACCTTGCAGGGACTTTGAGCATGCTCTGTGGGGAAGAGTGCTGCACCTGCCCATCTGGCCAGATGATGAGCACAGGAATTGTTCCCATCAAAGGAGGTGGCTCCGGAAAGCGGAAATGGTGTCTGAAGGCTGAATCCTGAGGATTACCTATGCTTTTGAACAGCCCTGGGAAGATCAGAAGAGAGCTGGGGAAACTTTAGTGCCAGCGAGAGCAACGCTCAGCGATTTTTTTTTTAAGAGGACAGGAGAGGAAGATTTGACGCTAAGAGGCCTGAGTTAATAAGATCACAGAATTGCAAGCCATGGATAACAACAAATGCCAGGTGCATGCAGAAATCAAAGCAAATTAATAAGACATGCTGTTGTTTCTGTCTTTGCTGCTATTACCACCAAAAAAAAATTATGGTAAACATAGATTCAAATTGTCAGCCTAAATCTTAAAACCATACAGTACAAATATTGCTTCTCCTTTTCAGATCCATACCCATGTGTCAGCCAAAGACATCACAGGAGAGATAAGGGATCTCAGGCTGCACAGTTCAGGGTTAGACTTGACAGACTCCAGCAACCAATTCCACGGGCTTTTCTTTCTGCCTTGTGTAAAATAGCCAGCACCCCCAACTTTTCAGAACCACAAATTCAGATGGCTTTCTGGTCTTTGATATTTTAAGAACCAATAGTTGCCTTCCAAAGTTCAGGGTGAGCCTTATTCCCCCACAGTCACTCCATGAGTATCAATTGTAATTCCAGATGCTATATAAAGATGTAGGCCTATGTAGGAGTTTGGTGTGTGAGACTGATAGTTCATTGTGAAGAGGGTGTTGTATCTTTTTCTAGGAAGTGGGATATCTGTCCTTGCTTCCAACACTCAGCAGCTTGCCTCTTGAGTGTGTTTCAAAGTCTGTCTTCACACAGCTCTCTGACTACTCAGAGTATTCCCATCATGCCCACACCACTTCTGGGTCTGATTCAGTATTGAAAAAAATGTACATGACCCCCAGGGAAGAACTTACCGTCCCGAGCAACTGCCTGACAACTCATGGAATATAATATCAAAAGTAAAATGATGCCAGCCATGGTGCCACAGCAGTGTAATCACCACTTCTTGAGAGGTTGAGGCAGGAGGATTGCAAATTCGAAGCCTATCCAGGTAACTTAGTGAGACCTTGTCTCCAAACAAAGTATAAGAAAGGACTGGAGGTAGAGGTAAATAGAACACAGCTGAACAGCAGAGGGCTTGTGTGCTGGGAGCAAGGCTCTAGCTTCCGTTCCAACGAGCAGGGAGGGAGAGACAAGAGAGAGAAAAGAGAAAAGGAAAGGAAGGAAGAAAAAAAGGAAAGAAGGAAAAAAAGGAGAAAGCTGCTTAATTAAATAAGCAAACTCAGAAAACACGGGGAAATTTTGGAGTTCCTATATTGATTATATTTGTGGCCATCTTTCCTACTTTCTCTCAGCTGCAAAGTTTATTGCTAGCAATTAAGTATGAGAACCTTGGAAAAGGCATTAAAAGGTTGATGTCAGACCCATGCTGTCCTAGCAGGTCATAGGTATTTCCCCCTCTGACAATTGTTCCTTGTTAAGATTTACTCAAAGCTGGGGAGCAGAAAATATGTATCTAGCTAAAAGGAGAAAGGGTTGCACATCGTTTTTTCCTAAGCACCATTGAATCAATACAAAACAGGTTCTAGAGCCGGGCAATCTGGCTTCAGAGCCCAGTGCCTGTGCAGCCTTCTTGCTGAGGTGGGTGTCATTCTGGCTAGGTCCTTTCTTCCATGTTCCGTTTGCTCACCTGTAAAGCAGGAACCATGATGGGGATGGCAGCTCTGCACTTGTTATTATGAGAGTAAGAAGTAAGAATCCTTACTATCGTCCAGCAATGGCAGCTGTTGCTGCAGGGTACTCCTGTCTTTTGATTTCTCAGTCACGCCCCCCTGCCCCACGACACAGACTGAAGTAGAAAAACTACCACAATCTTCAATACTGAAATTGGCCATGTGTGCATTAAAATGTGCCATCTATGTGGCTGAAAGGTGACCTGCTATTTATAGATGAAAGAAAGCAAAAGTGACATTAAAACTAGTCTTAAGAACAGGCTGTAGCCAGCGGTGGTGGCACACGCCTTTAATCCCAGTACTTGGGAGACAGAGGCAGGCGGATCTCTGTGAGTTCAAGACCAGCCTGGTCTACAGAGCAAGATCCAGAACAGGAACCAAAGCTACACAGAGAAACCCTTTCTCGAAAAAACCAAAAAGAACAGGCTGCAAAATTGTTTCAATAAAGCTATCCCTTAAAGCTTATCTTTTAAACATGTTTTGCTTATTATTATTGTGTTTGGGTGTGTGATTGGTGGGCAAGCATGTACTGTGGTGCCTATGTGGAGGTCTGAAAACAAGTTTGTGAAGTCAGTTCTTTACAACTTTATGCAGGCTCTGGAGATTCACTCTAGGTCAGCAGGATTACGTGGCCAGCATTTTGGCCCACTGGACTACCTCACCTCACCACATCATGCTGCTATTAACGGAGCGAGCATATTCTAAGCATATGCATCAGCATACAATTTCAACATTGTGTGAACTACATATATGCTGTCCTTCCTCCAAGGACGATGGCTATGCAGTAGGTGATAATCAACCCTTACAGTGTGACCATGACACGTTTGGCCCACTGTGGATGGGAAGTTTCTCTTACAACTAGATTTAATTATACACAAAAGGAGAGAATCAAGATAATTAAGATAACTCAGATAAGTTTTAGACAAAGGATAAGACCAGGATGGAAGGAATCCTTTAATTTGAATTTCCTCTTGCCTTCCTGATCTTTATGCCCTCTCTCCTTTCTCCTTCTCTCTCTCTCTCTCTCTCTCTCTCTCTCTCTCTCTCTCTCTCTCTGACATATTCTCCCCAGGCTGAATTGAAACTAGTGATCTTCCTGACTCTGCCTCCAGAGTGCTGATATTATAGGCATATCTCACCATGCCCAGCTACTTCAACTTTCTCACTAGCCTACATTTGCTGAATAATGATAAAAAACCACTCAGTCTATGTAAAAATAAATTTTAGAAATGGTTATCTAAAAACTAGACTCACAATACCAGTAAAGACATTTTGGTCATTATTTTTAAAACCTGGGCTACCTAATTTAAATTAGTTTATTGAGTTGTTGGGTTTTTTATTTTGTTGTTGTTGTTTAGGTCTGGGAGTGCAGCATGGTGACAGGCTACTATGTATTTGATCCTGTGAGCCATATAGCCCTGGCACTGTATACTATAAACAAATTAATAAAATATGAGATTTATACACATACTTCCTGGCAGCTCTGATCATGCCAAGCAAGTCCCTGAAACACAGCATGATCAACACATTTTCTAATTGTCTTCTCAAGATGGAATGTCACCCAGACAGATTAACTTAAACTAGACTTCCCAATAGCTTAGAGAAGTCTGAATCGGATATAATAAAAATTTATTGGCTCTGTAGATTTGTCAGGCATTAGCCACTTTAGCATGTCCCACACTTCAAAACCTGCTTTGAAGAACAAATTACTTTCAACCTGGAAATACATTTTAAAAAATCAGAGCTAATAATCAGTGATTGCCATTTTCATGGTCTTTCTGGTACCAGTCTTTCCTCTTACCTCAGCGTGTAAGTCATGGACTTCTTTGAAGAGGTTGAGATCACAGTCCCCAGGGCAAGGATCAGTTTTATAAGAAATGCTCCCTAGAGTTAAAAACACAAAGGTGGGAAAAATAGATTATAGAGATTTTCACTTCAGAGGCGATGTCATCTCACACCACCAATACATAAGGGCTTATATAAAGTCTGACAAGTTGGGGCTAAAAGAGTCCTTTCAAAGAAGGAGGCACCACTCTGATCCATGTCCACTGTTTCAGGTCAGTTACTGTATGAACTTAAAGTTGGGCTGGTCCATAAGCCACACAATGTGGGTTTACTTTACAAATACGCTGTCTTGGAGCTGCCTCCACCTTCGTCAGGGGAGGATTCTCCATCATCAGGTACATCTCTGGGACTGCAGTTCTACATCATCTCCTCTACACCGCTTATCGATGGTCTCTCGTGAATCCTAAGCTGGTAGTTGTCTACCTGCAAGCCATGCATCTTTCTTGATTCACTTTTCTTGCATCTTGAATGGCTCACTTAGTGTGAAGGTTTCTGAGCCTCACTACTATTGATATATTTGACTAGAGAGAGGCTGTCTTAAGCTTTGCTAGTGGCATCCTTGGCTTCTACTCACTGGATTCTAGAAATGTCCTCTACATTCTCATCCCATCCTCTTCCATTGGGACAATGAAAGGTATCCCCAGACATTGCCAAAACACCTCCCGAGGGACAAAGCATGGCCAGTCAAGAACACTGTTCTACACCACAAAGCCCTTATAGACAATGTGTTTAGTTCATCTTTGTTTTTCCAGTAGTGTCTAGCGATGATTGACATAGGGTACTTTCCCAGCAGACATTTCTTAAGCTAAAAACAAGTAACTATTAATAAATAACAAAATTATCCCCAAAGCAGGTGTTAACTACCATGTTATGTCATCCACACCATCAACTGGATGTCTCAACTCAGGATCTCATAACAAATATCCTACTCTAGAAGCTTCTAGAGCTTGGAGTACCTCGAAACAGCATTAGCTTTGTTGAAGTTGATAGTTCAATGAGTGATAGCTTCATCCACAAGGAGACAGGTATGAAGATTCAAACCTTGATTCTTGCTCTACCCTTTACCTCCAAGAGTTGAATTCTGCACCACCTGTCATTTAGGGGCACCCTGGCCAGTGTTTTCAAATGTGGAATCAGTAGTGTCAAACTTCTAGGACATGGTTGCATGCTTTGGGAGCCTTTGATCCTTCAGGGGCAATCCAGCCAGGCTCATGCTCCTGTCTGTGGCTCACTATAGGGGAACACAGTTTCACTACATTTTGACCCCACCTCAGTGGACTATGCCTAGCTACAGACAGACACCAGGAAAAGTGAGATCCTCTAGGTATCCCTTCCTCAACACTGGACATTCAGTCTACTGAGATGAGATGACATAAACCCTTGGACAAGCTTCTTTACTGGGAGTAAAGCAGCAAAGTTGATATGTTCAAAATCAAGTTAGAGGTGAAGAGAAGAGAAAGATGTGGAAAGCAACATGTTTATTTAGCCTTAAGTATGACTCTTCTAGGACTTATGATTTGCATTCTCACTGTATAGTTGCATAAGACACGTTTAATAGAAGATATTTTGCATTTTTTAGTATTTTCTAAGAATCTCATCTGTATTGTGTTGGTTACTATTGCACACACACACACACACACACACACACACACACACACACCAAACCTTTAAACTATTATCATTATACCATTCTAGAGTTTTGGCAGATTGAGAAATTGAGATTCAGATCAAAGAATTTCCTTTGAATCAAAAAGCAAATTAGTTAAAAATCTAAAATTTGATCTTAGTTTTATTTTACCTCAAAGCCCATGTATTTAATCCTTCTGGTGTATCTTACTTGAGAAACCACACTATGTTTTCTACTTACATATAACATTTTAAAACATTGGACATGTTATTTTTTGCTGCTGGAACAAATTACCTCAAATTTGTGGCTTAAAATGACGCTCATATATTATATCACATTTATTTTTGTGGCTTAGATGTCTGGGCACAGCCTGGCTTTGCTGGCTTCACTCCTGAAAGCCTCACAAGGCTAAGATCAATGCAGTAGCCAAGTCCGTGGTTCTATAGGGACCCTTGTAGGCTTGCTAGTGTGGGCAGGATCTACCATGTCTGACACATTTCAGGTGATCCTCTCTGCTTTAAAGTCAATAGCATCAAGAAACATCTTCCTTTTATATATTTTTTGTTTATTTTTTCTGTTTCAAGTTTTATCTCATTTGTGCGTGTGCCTGTGCATGTACATGACTGCATGTACCAACAGAGGCCAGAAGAAGGCATCTGATCCTGTGGAACTGGAGTTACAGGTGGTTGTGAGCACCTGGCATGGGTGATAGGAACCCAACTCTAGCCCTCTGAAAAAACAGCCAGTAGTTTTAAACCCTGATCCATCATTGCAGACCCAAGCCATGTCTTTTCTTGCTTTGAATTTCCTACTGCTTTGCTATCAACAGCCTAAAATAGCTTTCCACTTCTTTTTAGGTTAGGTTCACCCAGATAACCTTTCTTCTAACATTTGAAAGTTGTAAGAGTACAGACACAGGACATATTTTAGACAATGCCTTGGAAATTATGACTACCAGGAACAACTTTTGAGTTCCTTAAGTTAAAATGTAATATTGGGGCTGGAGAGGTAGCTTACTGGTTAAGGTCCTCTGCTCTCCCAGAGAACCACACCTTGGCTTCCAGCATCTATATCAAGAGGCCCTCAATCACCAGGGGATCCAACACCCTCTTCTGCTCTCCATGGGCATATATATATATATATATATATATATATATATATATATATATATACACAAACATGCACATACATACATATCCTAAATTCCATAAACAATAAAAGTAATATTCAATTAATAAAAATTCATAAAAATAATAAAATCATATTTCAGAATATGCTAAGGAAGTAAAGTATTTATTAAGAAATAGGAATCTAAAATTCTAAAATTTTCTTGGTTCTCACACAAATAAACTGCCTTTCCTATAATGGACAGATGATAGAGAGATAAGTGATATACAGACAGACAGATATTTTGAGCTTAAATACAGTCACAGCATGTATTTTCACATAAGCTTCCATTTTTAATTCAATGAGAAATCTTTGAATTAAAGATTTTAATTCAATTCATGAATTAAATTTCTCTTTCCAATACATGAATCGATCTTCTCCCTTAAGTTGACCTCTTTCCCCTGGTAGCCATCATATCATAGTCAAGTTTCACATCATAGCCAAGGTTTATCTAACTCCACCTATTCATGCAAGCCATGCTATGTTTGCCAACTTGTGTTTCAGACCCCAGGTATGTATATGAAGGTATGCACATATGCACTGATGTACTTTTCTTCTTGAACATAAAGGACAAAAAATATTATATGCCTCTTCCTATATTCCTTCTCACTCAACAATATCTGATGGAATTCCTTTTAAGTCAGAAACTCGAGCTCCAATATATTCTTCATTTAGCATAGCATCATAGCACCATGAAGAGTAGCTTACTGAAGGTTCTCTTCCAGTGAACATTCACTTATGTATTCCTTACTTATTTTTATTTTTTATCAAAAGATCAAGACAATACAACCATTTTGGCAATGTTTATTTGATGGAACTGTTGGCACAAAGACAGTGCCTGTCTTAAATATTAATAGATGATGCTAAATAGTTTTCCTGTAATTTGTAACAGAGTCTTACTTTGTAGGCCAGGATGCCTTCTCACTCACCATCCTGCCTAAGCGGGTCTCAGATGTTGGAATTATAGGTAGCAACTACAATACCCATCAGTAGGCTGATTTTTCAAAGTGTGTTTTGGGATCGATCTGAGCTATCACTAAGTGGACAAAGCACTTGCCACGCATTTCAAGTCCCCAGAATCTGTGCAAATGCAGGCAGGCTTGTTTGCCTACCTGTAATCGCAACAGAGAAAAAAGACTGTTTGGGCAAGCTGACTAGTTAGCTTGTAAAGCTAACTCGCTGTAAAGGAGATTTGGTTCCATTGAGAGACTCCACCTGAAAGAATAAGGTGAAGAACAACCAAGAAAGTGTCCTGACATTAACATTGGACCTCCACATGCACACAAATGCCTGGGCAAGTCACACACAAATGCAGCCACACCCATGCCAACATGCACACGTTCATGCATACCATACACATACACTATGTACATGCAAGCACTATATAATAAAATCCATTTCCCCAAATCTTTGCCACAAGTAGGCCATTTCTTAATTACTAATTAGTGTTATAACCAGAGAAGGTGACCTCTATCAGTGACCTTTTATATATCTCTCATATGTGTAAAATCCTTGTCAGGTTTTTAGGTACAACATATCTGTCATTTGCTGTGTGTAGGTTATATTGCTATTATACATTAGCAAATAATTACACATTTTATCATTAAAATGCACTTCTTAAAAGAGTCAGTCCTTTTAAAAATTTAAATGTTAGGTTTCTGGCTGCTGGCAATGCCTCTTCAGATTTATTTTTATTCTATTTGTTGTTATTTCCTGATTAATCCATAGGTATGCAACTTTTACTTAACATTCTCTCATGTGCGTGTACTGTACACTCTGTATAATCAGAATTTTCTTATTAATTCCTTCTGACAATGTATTTTACTAAAGGAATTTTCCAGTGTTATAAAACACAATTTATTTCTTTTTATTCAGCTTACTTTTGTACCTCATTTCTTCGGATTCTTTGTATTACTGCTTGGATTGAATTGATAGCATTTCTTTTTTGAACTCAGCTTCTTCTATTTTTTTTTTGTTTGTTTGTTTGTTGAGACAAAGTTTCTCTATATAGCTTTGACGCCTTTCCTGGAACTCACTCCATAGCCCAGGCTGGCCTTGAACTCACAGAGACCTGCCTGCATCTGCCTCTGCCTCCCAAGTACTGGGATTAAAGGTGTGCGCCACCACCGCCCGGCCTGGACTCCACTTCCTCAGGTCTGTGTTCTTCTGTACGTCTCAATTCAACTCTGTTATCTTCTTTCACTATGTAGAGTCACAGACAAAAGAACCAGTAGCTGTGGACTGGTGGGTGCCTGGTTCTAGAAAAGGAGTGGTAAGAGAGGCCAGAGCCCTGGGAATTTAAAGGATATGGAAGGGAATGTTTTAAGAAGCTTACAAGTGTCCCATAGAAAAGAGTCAGCCTGGGAAAGGACAGCAGCTTCAGAGACCAGACACCTCCCCATCCCTGCACACACCAGCCCACTGGGGCATCAACAATGATGGCTTTAAGATACAGAAAAGACAGAAGAAGAGGCAGAAATAAAGAACACTGTATCCTAGTGCTGTGGTCCATCTCAACTTTCTGTGACAGTTTAAAGAAAATTGTGGGTGGGCAAGGCCCTTAACTCTGTTAAAAAGTCCTCTGGTCATTGTTAGTGTCGACAAAACACGAATGGATACTTTAAGATCAGAGGTGGGTGCTATGATTCATCACAAACTCCTTCCACACGTGTGCACCGCTCTGCACTCCAGCCCTGTGTTGTGTGTTTAGGGTGAAAGTCAAGGACGAACTTACCTCTTTCCTTACAACTTCATCAATTTGATTGAGAGTCACTGGCAACTTTGTGTCTGCACGCCATGCATTATGCCTGGCTAACTTCAGAACACTTGAATCTACTTAGTACTTTGAAATTCAAATTATTGACTTATGATTTGAATATCATAAACTCTACATATTTTATCTGCACAGCTCAGAGGATTTGACAAATCCTAGCCCCTATGTACCACCCCACAAGTCAAACATAAAGCATTACTATATCACAATAAAAAATGCTCAAATAAAGTGATATGAGAGAAAGCATCTACAAAAATACCACCGGGTTCATTTTGTGTTGGCCATCTACTGCTGGGCACTGGGCCTGCCCTTAAATGTGATTCATATACTCAGTAACATTCCATTGGGGAAAATTAATTTTTCCTTTGCAAGTGGTATCAGTTGGAGATAATTTCTGTGTTAGAGATGGGGGCTTGTGTCCATTTTCCCCACTCAGCACTGGAACCCTGTCTGGCCTGAACCTGTGTGAGCTTTGCGCAAGCTTCCATAGTCTCTGTGAGCTCATACGTGTGCCAGTCCTGCTAATGTCTAGAAGGCCTTGTTGTCCTCAGTCCCCTCTGGCTCTTACAATCTTTCTGCCTCCTTTCCCAGAGTTCCCTGAGCCTGGGGGTGGGGGTGGGGTGATGACGTTATCCCATTTCGGACTGACTCCACCCACC
>CABHPH010066443.1:0-10484 GCA_902168325.1 Peromyscus nudipes | reverse complement strand
TTGCAAATCAGTAGCATCCAGTAGGTATCAGCTGGCTTGCCATTCTCTAGCCTGGGGCCCCCAGCAACCCCTTAGCATGGCTCCAGGAGCTAGCGCTGGCCCCTTTGTACTCAATTTCAAAAACAGCCCACATGAGCTCTTTCTGAACCAGGGAGGGTCCCAAGCCCAGTGGCCCTAAACTGAGTTGTCTGTTCATGCCCACCCCTTCCCCTGCCTGGATCACAATATCTCCATGTATAAAATGAGCAAGTACATCAGTAAATCGTAGGCTCTTTCAGCTTCCAATCTTATGAACATTGAGGGAACCACAGTGCAAACATTGGTAAACTGAGGCAGGCAGGTGAGGAGAAGCAAGTAATAACTAGAACAATTTAGTTCCTTCAAATTTCTTCACTAAATAAGTGAATGTGTCTGAGATCTATCTCTCTAGCAATCTCTGGTTCATTCCCACAGAAGCAGCCAGACACCAAGCACTATCTGAATACTAAGTGAGAACTGGAATGCTCCCTCTCCTGATGCAGAAGGCATCCAAACACAGCCTGTTAAAGGCATAGACTTCTGACTCAGGCAGATGGAGTTCAAGTCCAGATCATCAGCTTTCTGTCTAGGGTGCCTTCCTAAACTTTCTGACTTGTTAGTTTCCTGAGCTCTGCTAGAAAAATAGCAATATTTATTACAGAGTTGTTAAAGTAAATGATATCACACACATAAAGCTCCTCACACAGTCTGGCTCATGGAACACTAAGAGATATGAGAAGCCAGGTTGGTTAGATAGGTCAGCCTGTAAAATGCTTGCCTTACAAGCATGAGTTCAAGTCCAGAACTGATGTGAAAAAGTCAGTCGCAATGGCGAAAGCTCATAATCCTAGTACCAGGAGACAGGCAGACCCCCAGGCTCAGCTAGACTACTTGGCAAGCTTGACAGATGTCTGTGAAACAACAGCCCAGGTTGTCTTCTAGCATTCAGTTTCCTACAAACACACACACACACACACACACACACACACACACTACATGCACACACACATATACATAAACACGCAGATACATATGCATATACACAAAAAAGAAACTAGAATACTTACTAATAAGACGTAGAGGTAGAAGGAAGGTTCCCTTGGGATTCGAGCTCTGTGAGCCTGTTTGTGAACTGTTTGCATTAAAACTCTGTAACATTCATGTATATTAAAATGTTTTGGCTCAGGGTTAGGCAGATGGGGTATTCGTTAAGAGTATGTACTGCTTTTGCAGAGAACCCACATTCAGTTCCCAGCACCCATATTACAACCTACATCTCCAAGGGATCCAAATCCAACACCCCCTCTGACCTCCATGGGCACCTGCACTTAAAGCACGCACGCGCGCACACACACACACACATTCACACAATTAAAAGTAAAACCATTTTGGCCCAAAACTGGCAGGAAATATAGTCTAGTGCTATATCAATTAATTCAAACCCAGAACAGAAGTGTTTGTGTGTGTGTGTGTGTGTGTGTGTGTGTGTGTATACACTTGTTAGTGTATTCATGTACATGTGTATATGTATATGTGTACATGCAAGTGTGTGTGTGCATGTGTATTTGTATATATATGTATGTGTGTGTATTCATGTATATGTGTGTGTGCATACTTGTGCATATACATGTGCACATGCACATTTGAGTGTATGTATATTGTGTGCACACATATTTGTGTGTTTATGTATATATGTATGTATATAGGTGTATGTACATATGCATGTGTGTGCATGTTTTGTGTATTTGTGTGCACATTTATATATGTAGAGGTGTTCATGTGTGTATGTGTTTATGTGTGTGTGATTTGTGTGTAATTCAGTTGCAAAGGAAGGACACCTTGTTTTCTAAAACCAAAAGGGAGAAATGAGGTAGGAAGACTTTGCAGTTATGGTTTCCTCTTCTCAGTGCTCTTAGCAACACCCAGGAAGAAGCGGCTACCTACAGACACTACCTGGGCATGTGACACAGAGTTCATCTTCATCAATGGAAGCGACACTACTTAAACTCCGGCGATTTTCATCTGGAGCTGACAACGCAGTAATTTATATTCTGCACAGCATAACCAAAGAGCTTGTTATGCAAACACAGGCCACTGATTTGACAAATCTCCTGGAAACAGAATTAATGTCTGTATTCTGTGCAAAGATGTAATTTATTTTAATATTTTAAAGAGATAATATCTGGCTGTCTATCTATATGTATTCAGAGAAGGAGCTATATACACACATAGATATATGTATATTTTAATAGAGTCAAACTTGGGGGCTGGGGCTGGGGAGTAGCTGCATAGGAGGTCGACGTGCTACAAGGGAAGAAACACCGATGATGAAAGCCAGTCTCTCTCCCTGGCCTGTTTCCTTTTCTACCCATGGTGATCATGTAAATATTATTTTTTTGTGAAAATGCTTTATTTATGGTGCTGGAGCAAGGAATGCTTTTCATGGTAATTGAGGATTTTTTAATGGCACTAACTTGAGTTCTACCCAACTATAGAAAAAGTTTTAATTGGGTGGAAGCTCCAGTGGTTATTTCCTAGCCATGGGATTCTCTTTCTTAAAAGGGAAATTTTTAGCACACTGTAGATCAGTGTTGGCCTGCTACAAGGAGTAGACTGGGGGGGGGGGAGGTCCGGAGGTCAGTAGAATCCTGAGAACCATGCCAGAACGTAATAAGAACAACAATGTCTGGGGGCGGTGCTCCACAGGAACACATCACCATTTACCTGGAAAAAAGATGCATCCCTCTCTAGGGAAAGCACTCTGGATCCTGGCATGAGGCGCTCTCTCTCTCTCTCTCTCTCTCTCTCTCTCTCTCTCTCTCTCTCTTTCTCTCTCTCTCTCTCTCTCCTTTATATACTTCCAACTCCCACCTTAAGACAGTGACTTAAGAAATTAAACCACTCCATCCTGTCTCCCTGGGTCCTGAGTCTGATCACTTCCTCCTCCCTACTGTGAACCCTGTTGAGAGATACCTAATCAAACCTGCCACATCTGTTGTTGATTCTTAGCTAAGGGCCTAAACAAAAAAATCAATGCTCCGTAGCCAAAGGGATGCAGTTTGCCGTTTTCTTTGTTAATGCCATGTCAGGAGATGTCATCAGGAAGCTAGGCTGCTTCAGAGAGTATCCATTTACATTTGGCAGCTGAGGCTGGGAGGAGGGTCCCAAGTGGAAGCAGCTGTTCCTGGTGGACAGTAGACATCCTGAGCTCTGTCCTATCCTCCTGACAGGAGAAGCCAAAGGAAAAGGAACCAACAGGATGGCTCTCCCCACCACACAGTGGCATTGATAACAAGTGGTAGTCAACGTGCTGCGCCAGATGCACTTCCATCTTGAATCTACATATTCTGTCTAGGTGCACTTAGGAAACAGGCTCGAGTTCCCCCACTTCATGCCCTATAGCCTGACCTCAGATACTTGTCTGTTGTTCCATGGACCTCAGGCACCTCTTCACTAACAGAATTCAGACATATACATAATTGACAGTTAGCAGGAGCTTATATCCCTCCAATGCCAGGTACTGCATGCCTTATCAATGACCAGGAAGGCGTGGAAGCCCCACTTGACCTGGTTTTAGTGGCTGCTGTGACCTTAGGCAGGTTGGCAAGAGCCCAAGGCCAGCCTGATCTGGCCCTCTGTGTCTTCACCACACTTTCCTCCTCTCTTAGATAAGGTGATGGTAATTGTCTCTTCCATTCTGCTCTTCCATTCTCATTACCTCTGCTCATCAGTAATGCCTCCACCACTCCGGTAACTCCTTCTTTACCAATCTCTCCAGCTTGCCTAGGAGGTGCTTAGGAGTAGTGAGTGATTAATTTACTTATATACTCAACACCCAGCTCAGCAAACAACCCTAGCCTCCGTCAATAAGCATCAAAGAACACAGGAATAAATTCAAAGGCGAAAGGAAATAAAGGCAGATGCATCCCCTGATGCCCCTGGTTTTTTTCTGGGCATGGTGAACAGAGAGGAAGCCTGAACATATGAAAGTGGCTGTACTTAAAATCTTTTGCTTCAGAATTTGGTAGCTCTTCCCTATACTATTGAAAATCAGGTACATTAATTTAGACAAAGTAGAGGAGCAGATTCTAAAACAATTTGAAACAAATCAATTAAAACCACACGGAAGCTATCATCCCTTTGAATCCTTTTAAGCTAAGAAATGCAATTCATATGGTTGTGATTGTAAAATACTGAAGATTAAAGGGGCTCTGGCTATGACTCTGTCCCTAGGGTGTTAGTGTCCCGGGTTCTAACAGGTAGAAGATAGTTCACTATCTACAGAGAAAATCCCTACAGAAATCAACTCCACACTGAGTTGAGGAGTATGATTAATAACTAAATAGTCCCATGCTCTCTGGAGTTGAAGGTGTTACTCTAATTCAACAGCATTCACGGGATCCACGGAAGCAGCCTAGGCAGCCACCATTCACACGCAGCCATGCAGCAATAGAAGGCATGGAATCTTTGTTCAAATGGGTCATCTTTCCCATCCCACTGTCTTCTACCCTAGAGCTATAAACCTCACATACAAGGGACCTGACACTACAGACATTTACCCAGAATAGAAGTAGAACTCCAAATTGGACCAGCAAGGCGCATTACTGAAGGCAGAGGCAAAGGAGGTAGGCAAGAGCCAGAACTAAATGCATCTTAGCTGGAGGAAAGCACAGAGGAGATTTTTTCTCAAAGCAACAAAGAAAAAAAAAATCCCCTTCAGGTTGAAAAGATGAGGTAGAATTTGCCATGCAAGAGGGCTTTCGAATAGACAGTTTTTATCTTGACAGTGGTGTCCTCTTAACATATATTTACTTTCTAATTACCCAGAGCTGTGTAATTAACCTGTCACCAGACAGCGCTTGCCACGCTAATGAATGGATAAGAATTCTGAGTATTAATAACCAGCCAGTGGAGGTGAGGCGATCTTTGCTCCGATGACTCACTTGACTCATCTTGTGCCTGGCTGTGTCTTCCTTGTGCCTGTATTTCCTCTGCTGAGGTGTCGACCAGAAAGACATTCCCATTTTTAATGTATGGGTAGGTCTAAGACCAGCTCCTACTGGAAACCGATGCCTTGGGTGGAGCAGAACTCACGAGGAAGGGTAGATGAAACTGTAGTTCAGACAGACCCTGGCGTTCTCACCTGTGACTGTGAATAGCAGAGAAGGATGAGTTCAACTGTGCAGCCAATGTGGGGGGGCCTAGAACTGGGCCTAATTCTCCTAGGGATACAAGAGTGCCGAGCAAAGAACCAGCATGACTGGACCACAGCCATGTAGCTGTTGCACATTAGCCTTATCATTTATATTCTGGGCTTTTGGTGTGCTTGAGATTTTTTTATTTTAATTTTAAATGTTTTATTCTTTGACAGTATCATACATGAAATTTAAGAAATTTGGTTGTCTCCCATCCTCCCCCCTTACCCCCTCTCATCTCCCCTCTTTCTCCCACTAAAACTTTTTTAGCTTAGTTCTGTTTTTAAGATAAGTTGTCCTATCTTAGAACATGGAACTCATTGTGAAACGGAGAATAACATTGAAATTCTGATCCTCCTGCATCCACCTCTCCCACGCTAAGATTACAGATGTGTACAACCATGCCTAATTTGTGTGGTGCTGGGGATTGGACCCAGGGCTTTGTGCACACTCGCTATGTCTTAGTCAGTGTTCTACTGCTGTGAAGAGACACCATGACCACAGCAACTCTTATAAAGGAAAACACTGAATTGGGGCTGGCTTACAGTTTTAGAGGTTTAGTCCATTGTCATCATGGTGGGGAGCAAGACATTGGGAAGGCTATGATAGGAGACACATACAGGGATCCAAGGCACACACTCAGCCACTACTATGCCAGCAAGACCTGATTCCCCATAGACTGCTGGGCTACCACTACAGTCACCCTTCCTTTACGCTCTGGAACAGCTCGGGGAAGGGTATGGCAGAATACATAGACAGGTAGAATAGAAAGCACTTGGGACCACAGGGAGAGGAAGGAAAGCTGAAACAATCAACATGGATTCAGCCCTTTGTGGGTTCACAGTTTCAGTCAAAGGACATGGGTCTGGTGCAGACCACCCATCATGATTTAGGGCAGATGAATTCACTGCCCTAAATTTCTGCTCCCTCATCTGTCAAATGAGCCAAGTCATGTCCATGGTTATTGTCCATTATAAGGGCGCCATCAGATGAACCGCGGGCAGTTGCATTCATTTCTTACCATACATCGTTTAGTCAACATAAGCACCACCACCCTCAGCCTTGCCAGAGCTGTTTTGTTTCAACACACACACACACTACACACACACACACACACACACACACACACACACGGAACTTCAGGATATATTTAGATGCATATCACCCAGTGCATCAAAATGTGGGAGTACTCCATGTATTCAACTGCATTCAACAGTTAATTACTAAGTTTCAAAGATGAATTCATTAGCATATATTTACTGCACAATGTGATGGATTTCCTAATGTCTTCATTCAACTGTATCACAAACTTTGACCATCCTCTGCTACCCCCTCCTGTTTTCCCCTTGCTAGTCCCTCCTTCCCAAGTAACCCTCCTTCTGTTTTTATGCTATATATAAGATGTAGGTGCTATGTATGAGAAAAAACATGCAGTATTTATCTTTCTGAGTCTGGTTTATCTTGCTTAATATGATGATCTCATCTGCTACCCCTTTTTCTACAAATGACATCATTTTGTTCTTTTCAATGAAACTCTACTATGTATCTGTACTACCCACCACATTGTTGTTTTAACTTTCTAGAAAAAAATAAGAAGGGACAGAATCATATGGAGAATTGCCGTGACGAGGTTGGTAATATTTAATAATGTTAGCATTCTGTTTCTAGACACAGGATGTCTCCTCAGCAGGACTATCCCCTTGATGGCCCGTGAAATAAGGTTCCTACTTCATTCCCAGAACAGTGGAAGTATCCTCTAGCACACTATCCAGGCCAAGCATTCCTATCTCTTTCATGAGAAATGTGGGCAAATGCAAAAGTCAGAAATGGGGACAGCCCAGCCCCAGCTCTGAAACGTGCTCAGGACTCTGGGACTCACTTGCTGTCTAGATGGCCCTTTCCAACACCGCAACTGCCCTTCCAATCTTCCCACATGAAGACAGTGGAATCCAGTGTATTCAATTTCTGGTGAGTATCAGCACATTAGGAAGTTACCATGAAAGAGAAGCTGTGAGGGAGGTCCTATAGGGATGAACCCCTAAAAGTCACTGTGTCAAAGGCATTCCACAGATAGAGGAAAACCCTGAACAGATTGAGTGACTGGCTGGTGCCCATCTCTAGGGACTTTCTACTAGCAGGCAAATGATGCAGGCTAGTTCCTGGGGCTTCTGTAGCTGTCCTGGCCCCCGAGAACTAAGATAGCCAGAAGAAGGCATGCCCAGGGGGTGTTGGTGCTAGAAGGAGGTTTGTTCTCCCACAGCTGTGAGGGAGCTCATTCTCTGAAGTTCACTGAAGCTCTTCTGTTCCTGTCCTCACCAGGTATAGATTTCTCTTACCTCCTGTGGTCATTTGAATAGAATGGCCCTCTTAGGCTCATATAGTTGAATGTTTGGTTCTTAGTTGGTGGAACTGTTAGAAAAAGATTAGGGGGCATGGCTTGGTTGAAGGAGATATGACACTGTGGGTGGGCTTTGAGGTTTCAAAAGCCCAAGCCTTTCCCAGTCCCTACCTGGTGCTTATGGATCATATGTAAGCTCACAGACACTGTTCCAATGCCAGGCCTGCCTTCCTGCCGCCTGCCGCCATGCTCCCCACCATGATGGTCATGGACTCAGCCTCTGAAACTCTGAGCAAGTCCTCAGTTAAACGCTTACTTTTATAAGTTGCCTTGATCATAGTGTTTCTTCACAGCAGTAGAACAGTAACCAAGACACCCGCTTTTAGCTACCACATCATCATCCATGCCATGACATCCCATAAAGCTCCTGGTTTCCCAAAGCTTCCAGTTTCCCCTCCTCAGGCACTTCTTTTCTATTTCTCCTTCTGTTCCCTAAGACAGATCCCTTCTCTGCTAAGTCCAAATCCCTCTCAACTAGGTGTCACATCTGAAAGAGCTCTGATAAATTAATCCCTGCTAAAATGTCCCAGCAGAAACTGACAGTGCCTTAATGTGCTTTTAGCTTAATGCAGTTTAGACCCTCCCCAGGGTGTTTTCATGTCATGAGGGAATTCCTTACAAAACAGCAGATGGTCCTCCAAGAAGGAAACGAAGCTGTCTTGTGTACCATACCAGAAGGGGTGAGCATGAAGGCATGGTGGACTTTAAAGGTCACCCCATCTAGCTGAGGACCAATCAAACTCCTCAGATGTGTGATAAGAGATTATTCTGATGGGAACCCTATTAAAGTCCTGGTAGATTAGGAAGAGAGGGGGAACTGATAGGTAGTAGCAGTGGGTTTTCTTTATTTAACGTTTAAGTTTATATGGTGTTCCAGGAGTAGACTGTAGGTAGGTTTTACACTTTAATAGAAAAACAAATGAATTCTCATGACCTCTCTCTAGTGACTGCAAAACACCCCTCCTAGAGCAAAGAACCACATGGCAATTATCTTTCCTATGAGAGGGATATGGAGTCATTTAATCAAAAATGCTCCTCACTCGAACACAGGTACAATTAGCACCTAATACTGGACAGGAAACCCTTAGATGGAGGAAGGCCAGCACTTGTCATGTACAAGTTCACTGGGCATGGAGAGAAATAAAAATGCCATGGGGGTTACTGTTTGGGCAAAAGAGAGGAACAAAGGACCCAGACTCTAAGAAGAATAGAGACATTAATGAGTAAATAACAGGTGCCAGGGTGGACAGCAGGACATGCATTATGCATGTACCCATCATCAGACAGCTCTCTTAAAGCATTGCCCTTTTGGCTTCCAGGGTCAGCACAATCCCCTTTGATTACGAACAGTGAGCTATCTTCCTAGCCACCTGCTTAAAGGGGCTTCAGGTAGCTCTACTTTCCAAGGTAGCCTCAACTCCAAATGGGAATTTGATTGTGATTATCTCTTGACTTTATGGTAGGGTATTAGCTAATCAGATTTTATAGTAATGGGTCCTCATTGTGGGTTCAGAAAAAATGCTCAGTAAGCTTTCCTAGCCATATGGTGGACTTGTTTCTTGGGCAGCACGCAGTGTTTGCAAAGAAGGCCCATTCCCCACCAACCTTTTCCTCCCCAACTCCATTGTATAGAGGACAGAAATGTGGAAGCACAATGTGTCCCACACTGTTACAACAGAAGCAAATGCGCGCAGGATCCCTGCTCTTCTCAGGTTCTCCCTACTCTTCCCAGCCACTGCTCACCACTGAATGTCCCCCAAAGACTCGGGCTGAGGAAGTCCCTTCTCAGTGCATGCCTCCCTGTTGCAACCTCCCAGCTTCTTGCCCAAACTCATTAGATTCAACCCAAGTCCACATTCTCTGCAGTTCCGTCCCTCCCTGTTTCCCCAGCAGGAGAATTGGAGGTGACCTTTAAATGTCGCTAGCAAATGCCAGCTGATGCTAACTGGCTGTACAGGCAGAGTTTTCCCCAAAGCTAGCTGGATGGCATAACCCAGGCACAGGCATGGGAAGGCTGGCTTCTGAGGACAGATCAGTGCCTGAAGTGGGGGCTTGGCAGTGGGTTTCACCAGAAAACCCCAGTTTCCATGGCCAGATTTCTACTGCATTGGGATGTCATGTCTCTTATTAAAACAGTGAAGAGGAGTCCTTTACCCTTCATGACTCCTGGGAGTCAACCAGGGTCTCAAGCTTCTTTCAGAAATTCTGAAAAGCACAGACTTAACCTTGAGATATATTGGATTTACAAATGATAGAACGGCATAAGTAATTCTCACAATAGCCTTGAAAGCCAAGAATCATTTCCATGTTAAAGATTCGGACACACATGCGCAAGGGAATTTATTGCATCATCTACCCAGATAATAAGAAATGAATCCAAACTTCAGTAGAGTGCTGCCCAATTCCAGAGCGATTTTCAGTGGACCCTCCTACATCCTGAGCTTTCCTTCTTCTCCATCCTGCCAGAGATATCTCTAACATCCCCTGGTGGTTTTCCCGAGTCTCTGATTTAGTTCAACAATTATTTACTCATCAATTAGCATCCTCCTGCTCTGCTGCCTGAGGACTCTATTTCCCATTACCCAGCTTTATGTGTTTGCCAGAACAAATTGCCTAAAGGAAGAATAAGAGGGAAAAGAAAGCACCTTCTCTCAAGAGATATCCTATTACCAGGATATGGGATATGGGAGACTTGCATCCTGCTCTTTCCTCTCCTAGAAAGTAGAAGCCTAGGACCTAGTATGGAATCCTAAAGAAGGCCCAGCAAGAGCAATAAAGAGGTAGCACAGAGGAGTTAAGGACTAGCACAGAGCCTGATAAACGTAATCCCTGGGGTCAGATTCTGGTCCAATCCATTCTGTACTCTGAGTGTG
>CABHPH010066437.1:0-46476 GCA_902168325.1 Peromyscus nudipes | reverse complement strand
CCCCCCCAAAAAAAATTCATCCTTTGCTTTTGAATTCATCCTCATTCAAACTTTCAGGACAGAGGCAGAAAACAGCAGGTTATTTGTCAAGCATAACACTAATTCCCTCCAGCTTGCTAAAGCAGAGTTCATATTCCTCTTTTTTGTTGTTGTTGTTGTTTGTTGTTTTTTTTTTTTTTTTTTTACTTTTCCCAGAGATCCAAAAGAACTGCTCAACATAATTATAGTCTTTAGTTTTCCAGAAATGTTCAAAAGTGTTACTTTCATCCAGGCCACCAACCTGTTGAAGTCACTAATTTTGAGTCACAACATTCACAATCAGGAATTCCAAATGCATTTTATGTATTTTTCAGCAGGTCATGTCATAGATTATCAGTGTTTTCTATGAGTCTTTAACCATTTTAGGTACAGTTGCACTAGCGATCCAGCTCCAGAATCAGCAAACCCATTAGTAATATTCATCCTTCAAGTTCCTTTTCTCTGAAACCATTTCTGATAATAAGATCTTATTAGTCAGGATTTCTCTAAATGAACAGAACCTAAAGAGCATATACATATGTTGTAAAAGAGCCTTGGATTTGTTTATGTGATAGAATAATGAGAATTCCAACAGTACAAATAGGCTTGTCAATAATCTTGATAGGAAAATATTCCTTAGGAATTTGTCTGTTTCAGGTACTTCAGAAAACAGTAAAAAAAAGCCTGTCTAGCCATGTAAGTTGGCCCAAAGATCTGTCTCTCTAGCTATCATCCACCCTCACCCTCAATAAGACTGTTTTCCTCTGTAAGGGCCTATTTAGTCATTGCCCACTCTCACCATTGAGAATATTTCATGTTGTCTTGATATAAACTCTGTCTTTCTTCTACCTTATACTCTGTGTCTCATCTGAATTCATTCAATGGAGATAATACAAGGAATGTGAGGTTGAGAAGCCAGAACAAGATCTGAATAACATCAACAATACTGATCTGTTCTTGAAGAACTAGAAGACACTGGAAAATTGTTGATAGATTATAGTTCATGTTGAAAGGTTAAAGAACCTAGAATCACATGTCAGTGTGTAATGGCAACAGAAAGATACACAGTCACTTAGAAAAGAGTGGGGCTTATACACCTGGGCACGCTAATATTCTCCAACTCATTCTTATCTGGGCCACCAGCCTGTTGAAGTGTGTCACCACATTTAGAGATGATAATTTACCCATGTCACTGGCCTATATGACCATCTATTTTGGAAACACCTTCTTAGAGAAATAGAGTTCCAATTCTCAGTCAATTAGTTTAACAATTAAGTCAGCCATTACAGTGGCCAATTGCTTCTGGAAACAAAACAAAGAACCATTTACTATATACATTATCTATGCCAAGAAAAAATTATCTGCCTGGTCCTAAAGCAAAACTTATTTGGAGTTTGAGGTATATCTCCTTGATAAAGCAATTGCTTAACGTGTGTGAGGCTATAGGTTGCACTCACAGCATCACACATAGACACATGCATCTATGACAGAGGAGGAAGATGTTTAATTTGACTCCTAGAAGACGTACTTGAGTTGAATTTTTCCATTTAATTCTGCATGCCATTTGTGAGATTCCACATTAAACAATGATTTTGCTTACAATGTCTCTAGATTTCAAGTCTTCCTTTATTACCAACTGTAACATATTGCAAACATAGTCTCATTGAATTGTAAATATATTCTCATAACTCCCTGATCAATACAAATTATAGGAAGTATTTCAAGATAGATAATTTATACACTGTGACTACTAACACATAGTATTTATGAAAGGATGCATTTCAGACTTTATCCTAGTGAACATAAATCAAAACAGTCTACAGATTCATCCTATGATTTTGGAGATGGTTCAAGCTAAATTGCCTTCATAGAAGCTAATGCATGTGCTCATAGAAAAGGAAATGAACCCAATAACGATGGATTAAGGTACATAGAAGTGGAAACTTGCTTATAATGCTGCACATTGTACATGAATCTGCTTGTTGTGTCATCTGGATATGAATTGAATGATGATCCCTAGAATTTACCATAGATCTCTTTGACATTCCACACATCATAATAATTTTTGCTGATCTTGACATTCCTCCGAACATTTTGTCTGTTACTCACTATAAAGTGTTTCCTGAAGGCTCTCAAAGCCAGCTTTCCTTAGGAGCTCTGTGCTTACATATGAAATCATCTCATCTCCAGTAACAACAACACTCCTTGAAGCAAACCTTTTCCTGAAAGCAAATTGGCAGCCTACTGTTCACCTGAGGCATTCATAGAATGTGCAGAGGGAGCAGCAAATTGTTACACTGAGTCAGGGTGGCCCCTTCAGACATAGTGCTTGTCCCCTAGTTTTTCACTTTCTTCATTCTTGCAGGTTGAATCCCATTCATCATTCTATCTCCAGAGATATGCACAATCAATTCCTAACTGCAGTACTTGTGAAGGTGAACTTAGTTGAAAATGTGGTAGTTACAGATGTAAAAGATTAGCAATAAAAGTTCAAAAGAGGCATAAGATCAGGTCACACTACATTGGGATGATCTTAAAACTAATATTGATGTTCTTTAAAAAAGGGATTTGATGGTAAAGAAAGAGTATGACAGAGAGGAGTTCAGGCCTCTTTACTAAATTAGCAGATGAAGGCAACTAGCTGGCAAGGAGGAAGGTTGGGGTTTCCTGACCGAGGTAGCATGGGAGCAGAGGCTCTCCAGAATGTCTGAAGGTGCCCTGTAGATCATTAGAATAATAAAATGCATACTCTTGGTAGATATTTAAGCTATCTAGTGAGATATTTAGATATCTAATGAGATACTTAATGTATGCATGGATATATAGAACTACGTCTAACACATAGAGTATACACAATAAAACTCTAACTACCAATGAACCAAAAAGCCCTTGATGTATGAGACAACAGCCCCAACTCTTTCCGTGATTTACCATTTGAGCTTCTAGCCTACCCCACTCCACCCCAAACCACACTGACTCATGCTTCCTCCTAGGAACTGTACCTGTATCTAATAAACTGCCTCTGCTTCTGCTACTATATGTTCAATTCCTTTTCTGTGACACACAAATATGGAACCCTGGAAGTGTCCACTGGATGCCTATATTTTATGATAGCAATGCCATGGACACACACAACGAGAGAGGAAGGTTATAGGAGCACAATGACAATAATTAAAGATGAGGCTGGAAGTCATGGAAAACTAAGGATCACTGCCAACAATTAGAAGCTATGTTCTAGCAAAGCATAGCTCTCCCCTGGGGTCTTCAGTGTGAGCACAATTCTATTGATACCTTGATTGCAAACTTTCAGTAAACAGGACTGTGAGATTATCCTTATTTTGTATTAAGCCTCACAATTCATGGACATTTCTTATGATGTCCCTTGAAAACTAGTACAATTACAATTCATAGACATTTCTTATGATGTCTCTTGAAAGCTAGTACAGTTTCAGGTTTTAATAACTACAATTAGCGTGAATTCTATGTATGAGCATCTGAGCTATAATTTAAAGGGACAAAGACAGGATTTAATCTTAAGGTCTTTCCTAATTTCACATACACAAAATCATATTTATCCTTGCCTCCTCCTCCATGTCATCCTCAGTCCTGCTTCTCTTACTTGTGCATTTTAAAATAGAAATATGGTATCGACAAATGTAGATGTGAATTCTGTACACACTTATTGCTTAAGAGAAATTAGTAATTTTTAGCAACTACTTACTCTGTAAGCAGGCAGCTTCTTACTGTAAACTGAGGGTGGCATCTGCTATTCAGTTTTATCAGTGTAAGCAGTAATACCATCGATTTCTTCCTTGAATTTTCAGATTTTCAAGTGCTCATTGAAAGCCCTTGGTGCATACCAATGTAATATTTTTTCTTGAAGTTTTGACAATTAATGCAAAGTGAAAAGTTCTGTTAGATTTAATAGTTTACATTTCTAAAGAGCAAATGTGACAGATACTAATATATCTATACAAACATTCTTTTAATTAATATTTGCATAATGTATAGATACCTCTTGCTAGAAGCATATGTATGCTGTCATTAGAATGTTGTCTAAAAGTTATGAATTTTAACTGAAATGTTTATTAAATTTGCATTCATATTGATGTCTTTGAATTGCCATTCTACTATTTTCTGTTTACCTGATCTATTTTGTTCTTCTTTCTCTTCTTCTTCTTTTTTTTTTGGTTTTTCGAGACAGGGTTTCTCTGTGTAGCTTTGCACCTTTTCCTGGAACTCACTTGGTAGCCCAGGCTGGCTTTGAACTCACAGAGATCTGCCTGCCTCTGTATCCCGAGTGCTGGGATTAAAGGCGTGTGCCACCAACGCCCGGCTCTCTTCTTTATTTACCTTTTTTTCTAAAAATATTTATTTTCATTTGTTTATGTATTGTTTAGGCTGAGATGAGAATGTGATCCACACCCCTCATATGTATCAAGTAAGTATTCTGCCACTGAGTTACATCCCAAGCCTTAAACATATTTTAAATATCTTTTTAAACTTTTTTTATTAAAAATGCTGTTCATACAATGTATTTTGATCATATTCTTTCCCACTCCCTCAACTCCTCCAAGATCCTCTCCACTCAAACTCATTTTTTTTCCTTTTCTAGTTACACAAAACACAGCAAAAAATTACATAAAACAAAAATAAAAACAAATTTTAAAAAGAGAAAATCAATTAAAAATAACAGCAACAACAAAAGCACACACAAAAAAAACCATGGAGTTGGTTTTTCATTGGCCAACCAGTCTTGGCCATGAGGCCTGTCCTGGAGGGTGGCTGATATTCCCTAAGACACACTATTGTAGAAAACTGATTTTATTTTCCCAGAAAGTAACAATTGCAAATAATATCTTGGTTAAGGGTGGGACTTTGTTTCTCTTCCCTTTCTCAGTTAAAATAGGATTTAAACATATTTCTTTTGCCTGGCCTTCTATAAAGGCATGGTTTATGCTTTGTTTTGCTATTCTTTCATAGGCATTCTGGAAAACACAGCAACCTGACCTTTTATATTCTAATGCAAGTTCTTTTTTGCACATTTTCCTAGCCCCTTCTTCTGACATTCCAACTATTGTTATAAACTTTAATTTCACATACATTTTGTAATATAGAAAATATTTAATTATTATTTTTCTGTAAAATTAATTTATATTTATGAATATATTATTATTATTCCTGACTTCACAGTTTTATATCTGGTTTAATTCATGAGCCTATTCCTTCTACTTAAAGGGTTATCATTAAGTATCACAGATATACTGGCAAATTGTTTAAGGTTGTACGTAAAGATGGTCTCTTTTTCCATTTATTTTGAGAAAAAAAATATAATATTTTCTTTGATTATTTCTAAAGTAGCACTCATTTTTCTCAAAACTCTCGGGGTTTTTTTTCTTCCATTTTGGAAGGCAGTTATAAGTCTTAATGACACTTTAAGCTTGCAGATGATGTTGCTGTCCCAAGAGAGTTTCAGCTTGTCCTTACATTAGGCTGATAGAAAAAGAAGAAAGGAGCGGAACATGAACCTTTCACATAGAAACTAAACCGAACCCAGGCCAACTTGCAATTTTAGAAAGGCTTGATTGACACTTAGCCTCCTTTTCTCTTTTTAGAGCAGGCTTCTGAGAGACTCAGCATGTATATTGAGATCCCAGCCCCTAATAGGGCCTGAATCTCAAACTTTGTTTTCTCAACTCCATAGGCCACGATGAATTCTGCTCAGTCATTTCGAAATTTTGTGAGTTTTTTTTCCTTAGTTTTCTGCATTAACAATGTAAAACCTCGACAAGTTTGAGAACCCATCATAGGTTTACACCTCTGAAATATCTCCTTTTGTTCATTGGAACCTCACAAGGTAACTAAAGGTTTGTTTGTTTGTTTTGTTTTGTTTTGTTTCTACGTGCAAAAGACTTCTGCTTTTCAGCATGTTCCTTTACTGAAATAGAGCCTAGAATCCAGCTGTGGACCACAGCTCCAGAAAGAGCGGCAAGCCAACTGCCACCTCATTTCTCATGTGCCTCTCACTAGAGTACAACCTGCTTTTTACTGTCTTTGCGTATCACTTCTGTATTATAGCCAGTATTTCTAGCTCCTCCTAAGGTTAGAGTTTGTCTGAAAGAAACTAATCTACCTGGACACTCTTGCTGTAATTTAATCACCAACTTTCACTAATAATGCTCATATTTTGATCTACACTTCTGAACATGTTTGAGATATTTCAATAACTTCACTCATCTAAGAATATATCCCTAAAACACTTACCTAGGTTCCAGAAAAGACAGGTAAACTTTACTACAAAAAAAAATTAGGGTGTAACAAAAATATGCCCAACCTTAAGGATGAATAGTTGTCATACATCAAACCTTTAACATAAATATCAGAATTTAAAACTGTGCAGTGGTTGGTGTTCTAAAAGGAAAAGAGACCACATACAGATGCAGACAGAGGTTAGCATTGAATCTAAAAGCCAATGAAAGTCAGTGCTGACCACTGTACATTGTATCTAAGAGCCAATCAAAGTCACAAGCTGACCACTGTACATTGTGTCTAAGAGCCAATGAAAGTCAAGGGCTGGCTAATGTACCCAGAATCTAGGAGAAATACATGGACTAGATCCTTCCTTGTAGTGCTAAGGAAGAATCAACCACAAAAAAATAATTTGATTTCAGACTTCTAATCTCAAGAACTGTGAGACAACTAATTCTACTGTTGTTTTTAAGCCATTTAATTTGTGGCATTTGTTAGAGTGCCCACGGACAGCTAATAAAGCATTTAAGGCAGAGTGTTAGGAATGTTTTTTTAAATCAACCATCTTTCTAACAATTATTTTATTCCCATTAAGTTTTACATTAATAAATATGTTCTGAAGATGATAACCTTACTTATTATATTGCCTTACTTAGAGTGGATGTTTGTCTTTTAGAAACCATTACTGTATCATTCTCTGCTTCTATTTGTCCTGTGAATATAGGATGGATTCTTGGAAATATGCAAGGAAAACTGAGAGAGCGTATGCAACTTTAAGACAAATTCAACTCCTAGTCTGTTCATGTAGGCATGTATTAAACTTGAAAATCTAATGAGTCATTACTAAATTCCAGGCACTATGCCAGAGGACAATGGTGCCTACACTGTCATACATCTGCTCACAATACCTTCAAATAAAATTTCACCCACAAAAATGTGTAGGCAAAGATGAGACACCAATGATTCTGGGGAAGTGTGTGATATTCATCTAACAGAATGTAGCTATAGCACAGAGGGACACCAGGATAAGATGTTAGAAAGATTATCTATGTTGCATAGGCTTACACATTTCTAATACGGCACAGCGATTGGTTTTAAGGATCTCACTCATGTGCCTGAAGAAACTAAAAACTCACAAGATTTCTAGCTAGTAAGTTAGAGACCCAGAAGGGCTGATAATATAGTTAGATTTAAGATCAAAGTTCTAAGGAGCAGGGTAGCTAATGTTGTAAATTCTTGTCTGTCTCAGTCCCAAGGGAACAAACTGATATTCCAGTTCAACAATAATCTGTGAGGGAGGAAATTCTGCCTTCCTTAGCATTTTTATTATTCTTACTTTAAGCAGATTGCATGGAAACCAAATAGAACACTGGGAGTAACATTATACAGAAATAAATTCAGAGACACACACAAAATAAAGCTTATCCTCATGTTTAGATATGCCATAACCCAGTCAAGTTGACACATGTAATTAACCATCCTATCTAGATTCCCCACAGATATCACTTTTACCAATAATTTTAAAGATTATTTAAAAATTCAGTCAATATAATCTCGTACTCAGAGATATCTGCCAAAGTCCTGGACTCTTTTCTATGTTAATCATTGTTGGAATCGGAATTTCGCAGTAGACATGCATTTATTTCTTCTATTACACTTTCATAAAATATGCACTGTTACTTAGACTTCTGTCACTGTGGCAAAAAATTAAAGGTAACATTTTGAACCATCAGTAAAAGGTTTATTTTAGCTTAAAGTTTCATAAAATGAGTTTGCAGCCAATGGTGAGTAGGCTCCAGGAAATCAGGGAAGAAATATTTGGTGCAGCATTTTACTGCTCTGAGGCAAAAGTGTTTTACCAATCATTAGTTGCAATCTTTTATATCATCTTGAGAAATTTCAGTGGACATGCTGCTGAGAGTCCTCTATCTGCTCATACAGTGTAAATCATCTATTTCCTGGTCAATGTATAGGTAGAATGAGGAAATTTGAGTTTATCATAATTCTTTCCACAAGGATTGTGCTTTAGTTAAAAACATTAAGCAAAATGTTAAGTAAAAACTAATGTAAGAGGATTAAATTAAAACTATGCTTAACCAAGGATGAAATAAAAAACTGAGGGGAAGGCAGATGGTTAATTTAATTACTGGGTGATAGCTCAGATGTTAGAATGCTTGCCTTGTGTATACAAACCCCATCTTTAGATCCCTAGCAACCTATAAACCAGGAGTGAGGGAACATACCCGTAATCCCAACCTTCAGAGGTAGAGGCAGATATATCAGATGTTCAAGGACATTTTTGCTACAAAGCAAGTTTGAATCTAGCATAAGCAGCATAATACTTACCTCAAGATTATATAAATGAACATCCTAGGCAGAAAATTTTCTGCTAGGTCGTCAGGGAAAGAGTGGCTTTCTAAGACTGATAAAAATAGTTCTTGAAAATATAGACTGAATGGTGTGGATGTACAAGATGTGCTGAGGAGGCTGAAGATATCTTTGAAGTCTGAAGAACCAACAGGCTTAATGGGGAGTAGTAGATGTTTAGTAAATTCAAATAAGACTGTTTTGTTTTTAAACCCCGGTGGAGAATGCCACTAACACTATTGAACATGCTTCAGAAAGGGAGCAATACCAATTGTCCTGTCACAATTCTAGTGTGTAAGTGGAGGATTAGTAAGGAAAAAAAGACACTGAAGAACAAAAATGTGAAAACTGCAGGCCATTGCCAAATTCAGCCAGTGATTAGATTTTAAACATAAAATTTTCATGGAACTCCAACACTCATCTGTGTGTTACTGGCTAATTCAATGCAGAATTCCATAACAGTTTCAGGGATAGTAGGGAGGCCACAAGGCCTAAAATACTTTAAAGAATTCTACAGAAAACAAAACACATTTTTTTAAAAAATATTCTAAATCTTGTACTAAAGTAGAGGAGAAATCTAGTTTGGATATACATTGTTTAAAAGTTGATGAATGAATAAATGTTTGAATAGAAAGTAATAGAAATCAAGACAGGATACTATATGTCTGGTTACTAAGAGAAATTATAAAACTGAGTCCAAATGAACTGAGATTTTTCAGATATTAATCATGAAATGAATTCATGCATTTATTTATTTATTTATTTATTTATTTATTTATTTATTTATTTGGTTTTTTGAGGCAAGGTTTCTCTGTGTAGTTTTGTGCCTTTCCTGGAACTCACTCTGTGGCCCAGGCTGGCCTCAAACTCACAAAGATCTGCCTGCCTCTGCCTCCTGAGTGCTGGGATTAAAGGCATGCACCACCACTGCCTGGCTTGAATTCATGCATTTCTTAAGTATTATCTTGCACAGTCTTGAGTTCTTTGTGTGTGTGTGTGTGTGTGTGTGAGAGAGAGAGAGAGAGAGAGAGAGAGAGAGAGAGAGAGAGAGAGAGAAAGAGAGAGAGAGAGAAAGAGAGAGAGACAGAGACAGAGAGGGAGAGACAGAGACAGAGAGACAGAGACAGACACAGAGACAGAGACACAGAGACAGAAAGAGATGGAGACAGGCAGAGACTGACAGAGGGAGAAGGAGAGAGAGAGAGAGAAATGGAACACAAAGTTCCTTCCCTTAGAAGAACTTTGTTTCAAATCAGAAACACATCTAGCTTTAATGAAAAAAAACATATATAATAAAATTCTGAGAATTTTGTACGAAACCTGAGTGCTGTTGTACTTTTTATAAAGTGTGCTACTCGTACTTAGGTCATCAAGAAAATGAAAATAGGAAATCAGGAAAACTAATTGCTTAAAAAAATGTTCCAATCTGTGCTCAAATGTGGGTAGCATGTGCCCTGAAGCCTAAAATACTTGCTTGGGTCAATTAATATAATGCACACTGCTTTAAAGTAGGGTAGCTAAGTCCAAATGAGTCAAGAAAATTGCTCCATAAGGAATATTTTGTTTCTTAAGTTTGTATCAACATTTCTAAGTATTTTATGTGCCCACGGGGGAAAAAGCCATATAGATACAGTAGTTTGCAAGCTGAGGTTGTTTAGTGTTTTATTTAATGATTCTTTTAATAAGTCCAGTTTCTTCCTGTTCTGGTTTTTGTGCAATCATTGTAAGTACTAAGCAAAATTATGAACTTCATTTAGAATTTCTCATAAATTTTCAACCTTATTCTATTCATTATAATAAATTTTTACCTTACCACATCTCTCTTACAGTTTCTTGATAAGGGACAGCTGCAAATGAATTTTTCAAAATCACTAGATGGGATTCAAGGAGCTCTGTTAAAGTTATTTCATTAAATGTTTACATAATCAATTTTAGCTCCAAAAAGATGCTACAAATTGCCTTGCTGTACCATACAATGCCCTGATGAACTCTTCATTTTAAGATAGATGGATTTTTTACAAAGCAAACTTAGAAGCTGCGTATAACATCATGTGCATGTGCTTGAACATTTTCATTGCTATGAGATGTTCTGCATGCTCTGAATATGTGTTGCTCTGATTGGTTGATAAATAAAATGATGATTGGCCAGTAGCCAGGCAGGAAGTATAGGTGGAATATACAAACAAGGAGAATTCTGAGTCAGTAGATGCCAGCCCACTGTCCAGGGGACAACATGTAACAGCACACAGGTAAAGCCATGGAACACGTGGCAGCATATAGATTAACAACAAAAATGGGCTGAATTTAAGTGTAAGAGCTAGTCAGTGGTAGGCCTGAGATAATGGGTGAGTTTTAATTAATATAAGCCTCTGTGTGTTAATTTGGATCCAAGCAGCTGCAGGACCAGTGGGTGTGAGAGATTTGTCCTGACCATGGGCCGGGTGGGACACAGAAATACTTGTGGCTACATTTCGTCATCATTGGACAAGACCATGAGATGAAATGAGGGCATTGAGAGCTGGGTGACAGGAAATCGTCCCCATGGAATATTTTGCTTCTTGAGGTTATGTTAATTCAAGAATGAAGTTGAACAGAAAAACACCAAAAGTAATCTGTGTGTAATCAATAAATACAGAAAACTTCATCCAACAACATTAGATATATTTTCTTTGGAAGCACTCATGGAAGCACTATTCGCTAAAATAGACTATAAGATAGACCTTAAGAAACATCTTCTGTTTAAAAGAATAAAAGTCGTGCAATGTATATCCTTAGACAATATCAGAACTAAAATAGAAATTAGTAACCAAAAACTAACTAGAAGATCATAACAAACTTGGAGGCCAAAAACACACTTCTTTTTAAAATATATTTTTATTAGCTTTTTGGGAATTTTGTACAATGTATTTTGATCATAATAACCCACCAGTACCTCCAAAACTTCGTAAGTCCACCCCTACCTTCCTGCCACCTCCCAACTTCTTCTATCTCTTTTTTTTTAAATCAATGGAGGCTAATTTGTGCTTCCCATATATACTCACAGGTGTGCCAACCTAAGGTAGCCACACCCTTAAAGAAAACTGAACTTCCTCCCCTAGAAGCCAGCAACTTACTATCAATAGCTCCTCAGTTAGGGGTGGGAGCTCCGGATTCTTCCCCCTTTCTGTGCTGGTATGTTGACTAGCTTGGTCTTGTACATGTCTTGTTTAAACAGCCACAGCTCCTATGAATTCATGTGTACAGCTGTTCTGTCATGTCCAGAAGACGCATTTTGCTCCAGTTCTCCCTGACCTCTGGCTTTTACAACCCTTCCATTTCCTCTTCTGGGATGATTCTCAAGCCTTGTGGGGAGAAGAGTTATACAACTGTCTCACTTGTGGCTTGGCACTCCAACGACCCTTATTCTCTACACTTTGACTCGATGTGATTTTCTGCATTAGCTGCTACTATACACTGCACAAGGAACCTGCTCTGATGAAGTCCAAGAGGTTCAATAATCTACGTGTGGAGTTATAATTTAAAAGTAGCTTCATGCTATGTCCATTGAGCAGAATAATAGTGGCAAGTTCAGCAGTAGGGCCTTTTCGGCCCCACCACCACCACGGATTCTTCTCCAGAATGACAGTGTCAGGCTTGTTATCAGGCTTTCAATCAAGTCAGAAAGTATTTAGCTGCCCCATAGCGTTCATACCAGTGTTTTACCGATGAACACATCTTTCCATGCCAGTCATTTCTGTCATTCACAGAGTTCAAGGATGGGTGAGACCGCTAATGACTTTTTCCCCATAGCACCTCTTTATACCAAGAAAGCTACCCCGTAGAGAGGAAACTCTCGAGTCATTACCAACTTGATTTCCATGTGTCCTATGAGTCAATTGTGAAATGTTTTGGGCAATAGAGACTTACTATCAAGTTCTGGTGAGCGGCGGAGAGCAATAGTAATCGTCTGTATTATTTTAGACTCTTTGGGACATCCCTGGCTGACAACTCTATGGGAGTACCTGGCACTGGCATATTTTGTTTGACAAATCTATGTATGGCAATGGCTTCTGAGAGGAGCCTTATCCCCTGTGTAAGATAACTACAGTTGAATGATTTATTGAATAATAAAATAGTAATCTTCCCTATGGCTTTTTCACATATTCTCAGTGTTACGTTTCCTTCTCCCACTTTCTCCACTTATCAAAGTCTCCTATTTTTCTCCGCACCCAAGCCTCCCTCCCCATCATTCACTCTGTCTCCTTCATCTCACCTCTATCAACACATTCTAAACAATAAATTGGTAAAAAAAATTCTCAAGAAAAATTTTAAAATAGTTTAAACTAAGTGAAAAACCAAGTTCTGAAATTCTATAAACCAGATAAAAGCACTACTGCAAGAGATTTTAACTGTACATACAAGAGAAGAATATTATGCAAGAGCCTTGGATTTGTACTTTAGTAAAGTACAAGAAAAATTAAATTAAATCAATAATAGGCAGAAGAGAGAGCTGAAAAGATGTAGCTTGGATGTTAAGAGCATATGCTGTTCTTCTAGAGTACATCAACTTTGGTTTGACAATGTATTCTGGCCTCATGTATACATAGACATACAGACACACAGACACAGACACACATACAGACAGACAGACACACACACACACACAAATAAATAAAATAAAGTACATCTAAAAATAAATAGAAGAAAATTTAAAAAGAATACAATTAGAGAAAATCAGTAAAATCAAGAGGTAATCCTTTAAAAAATAAGTTGAGTTGATAAAATTATATCTGATAAATACTGAAAGAAGAAAAAGATAATTCACTGCAAATATTGAAATGAGTGATCATCACTCATTCTTTAGACATTAAAAGGGTAAATGAATGAATATTATTAGCAATTTCATGTTCACATATTTCATATGACATATAGAATGGACCAATTCCTTAAAATATAAAAATTATCAAAATTAACAAAAACTAAAATAGATAATTCAAATAGGTATCTAACAAGAAAGTGACTTAATAATAAGTTTCAAAATCAGAAAACACTAGATCTAGAAAGGTTCAGTTGTGAAGTCATTAAATATTTCTGAGAGAAAAATGTCAATTCTGCTTAAGCTGTCTAGAAAACAGAATAAAAGCCAACAGTACTTAACTCATTCCATGAGGCCACTTAATACTAAAGCCAGATAAAAGCATTAAATGAAAGAAAAGCTACAGACCAATATACCTTGTGAACATAGATGTAAAACCTCAACAAATATTAGCAAATTGAACCCAACAAAGAATAAAATTAATTATGCACCAGGACAAAATGAGATGGATTCCAGGTATGCAAGATTGTTTCAACATTTGAAATCAATTAATATAATCCACAGCATTAACATTCCAAGAAAACGAATATATGTACCTAACAATAGATGCATGAAAATCATTTAACAAAACCTAACCCTGCTCATGATTAAACAGCTCTCAGTTAAATAGAACTCAGAAGAAACTTCCTCAACTTAGTAAATAATTTGTATCTAGTGGTATCTGAAGGACAGAAAAATAGGAGATACCAAATATCTCTGCTCCTTCACACAGAAAACAACAACAAACACAAACAAACAAACAAAAACCAGACAGCAAACAACTGCTAAAAACACCTTGGTAAAAATTCTAAAATTTTGGAATAAGCCTATAATAATTATCAAACCAAATTAAATTTGCATGTGAAATGTAAATAGAAATAGCACTTCTTTATCCCTCTCTCTCTTCCTCTCCCTCCTCCACTCTTTCCTTCTCTCCCTCCTCTCCTCCCTCTCCCTCCTCCCTCTCCCTCCTCCCCTTCTCTCTGTCTCTCTCTCTCTCCTTCCTTCCCTCTACAGCGTTTGCATACCACTAGAAACAAAGGATCTTTTAGACCCAAACTTTTTGTTGTTTGGAATGAACTACCTACTCCCTAGCACTCCCTGATACCCCTCAGGGAGTTTAGCCTCTCCTTGTAGAGAAAACACAGTAATGGCCTGCTTGCCGGCCTGTGATCAAACAGGCACTTCTCATCAATGTGTGGTTTGTGGTGATATGTGGTAATATTTTATCTGTGCAACTCAATAAAATTTATCTGAGGATCAGAGGAAAAAGCCAGCTACTATATTAAACACAGAAGTCAGGCAATGGCAGCACACGCCTTTAATCCTACCATTCAGGAGGCAGGGATCTGTCTGGATCTCTGTGAGTTCAAGGCCACACTGGAAATAGAGCCAGGTGTGGTGGCTCATGCATTAAATTCCAACACTAGTCAACCATAAGGGTTTGGAGGTCTGTACAGACAGACAGAGAGAGACAGAGCTGGGCAGGAAGAGGAAGTGATGCAGCTGGACAGAGAGAGCAAATGAGATAGCAGAACAGAAAGGGATATAGGTGTGGGTAGACAGGAAGTAGGTCTCTTTTGGAAGTTGGGGGTCAGTAAAGTGAGGTTGACTTGTGGATTTTCCTATTTCTTTGGTCTCTTAGGTTTTTACCCTGATATCTGGCTCTGTGTTTTTTAATTTAATAAGACCATTTAGCGATTTGTCTACAGTGATAGCTGTGTGTTACTAGCAATGAATGTACATAAGATATAACCTGAAAAGCCAAGCTGATTAGTCTCGGAAACACTGTAGGAAGTTCAACCAGATTTTAACGCCAAGATAGCTAGCATGAGTCCTTATCCCAAACATAGACAAGAGATGAGCATGTGTGCTACAGAGTGTACATCATATAATAGTGTACAAGAGCCAGCTGGGTGGGCAAAGAGTACAATGTTCCAAAATCTGTTCCAAGAACACGCCTTTGGAGTGGGGCAGCAATTTTCATCAAAGTATAGGAGCTATCCTTGTACTACCAGGTGAGTCTTTAGTGCCTCACTTCAGCCTCAAGGTCCAAGCCTCAAGGTGACCACAGTAGCTGACTGTAATTAACTGCAGGTGAGACAGCTCAAGAGGCAGGTCTGCCCAAGCCTGGTGGAGCAGAGACTATTCCAACAAGAGCCGAAGGTAGTAGAGAGGGAGCTGTAGGGTTTGACATTTTTCTCCTCCTGGATTTCAGAAGGTTGTGCCCTCCTCTTTCCTTGCTATGCCCTTATTCTTCGTGTTTGGAATAGAAATGCTTACTCTGTTCCGTTGGATACTGGAAATCTGTTAACAGTTTATTAACTGAGACTCATAGTTGAGAGTTGGTCTTCAGTCTCAAAAGTGTCTTTAGACTTTGGACTTAGGAACAGGAATCGGAATGGTTAAAAACGATGGGAACTTCTGAAGTCGGAGTAAATGTATTGTGCATGATGAGATGGCCATGAGCCTATAGGAGCTAAAGGATGAATGCTGTAGGCCATATGTGAACAACCCCCCACAGGCTGGTGTGTTCGAACACTTCGTCTTCACCTGGTGCTACTTCTTTGGAAGGTCTTGAAGCTTAGTAAGCAGAGCCTTGCTAGAGGAAATGGGTCTTTAGGTGAATTTTTACAGTCTGCCATCACCACTGCCAGCTCTACTTCCTGACTCTGGTCAAGTTGCTCTCTTTCCGCATTCTCTCCTTCCGTATTCCCCCCTCCACATGGTCTCTCTCTCTCTCTCTCTCTCTCTCTCTCTCTCTCTCTCTCTCTCTCCCTCTCTCCCTCTCTCTCTCTCCCAATAAAACTCTAGAACGGTTAAAAAAAAAAAAAGGAATTTGGTCACCACAACAACAACAATAAATAACTAATACCTGAGGTGTACATCAACAAAATATTGGAAAAGAAAATGTGGTGCAAAATCACATGATCAAACTTTTCAGCCACAAAAAAAACAAAATTGTGTCTTTTACAATAAAATGGATGCAAGTGGAGATAAGCAAATTATGTATATTTGGTCAGTCACAGACAGGCAAATATCACATGTTGTTATTTCATTTGTGGGTCTTGGTTTCGCAAGATACATAAACATGTAAATCTGATGTGAAACATTAGGAGAACAAGGAATTGATGGCTTGGGAGTGAGAAAATGGGGAATTCAAGTGAAATTAGATGGCCAAAGTGTGTTATATGGTCGTGAATATGTCCTTACGAGACCAAGAACTATGTATAATCAATACAAGCCACTTCTTAAAAATATTCAAAAAGAATATATGGAAAGTGTGAGCTGGTAAGAGAAAGTCTCTCAAATAAAATCCAAGGATTTGATGGCTTTATTGGAGAATTCTACCATAAAATTGATGAATATCATTCCTTTTTAAACTTTTAAAAATAAAGAAAACAATTTTAAATTACGTTTGTGAGTCTGGTCCTGCCTTACTACAAAAGACAGTCAATTGCATTATAAGAAAAGAAACTTAAAGGCCAATATTCTTGGTTAACACAAAGGGAAAAAAATCCAAAAAGTACTGGTAAGCTCAACCCAGACCATATTAAAGGAATCATCCGCCATAACAAAATAAAGTGAATTTCATTCCAGAGATACAAACATTCAAGGATGTTTCAGCAGCTGCCGACCTATAAGTGTGATTTACTATATGTTGTATATCTGTGTCCCCAAAATTGAAAAATATCCTCCCAGAGAAAGGAGGAAGACTTATAAGATTCAGAAAACTTGCTAAACATATAAAACTCATGGAAGTGGTGGAAAGAAATAAGGAGAGAGGAGGAGACTCTGGTAGAGCTACTGGCAAGTGTGTACAATGTTAAGGTGAAGCAGCTTGGTTCAGGGTTCCCTGCTCTGGGTTTGGATGATATAACTTCTTCAGTCACCCTTCCTCCTCTAAATAGACTGCTTTGAGTTACCTCAGTAAACTCATTGGCTCACCAACCTAGATGTGGATGGAATCCTGTCTTTGATCTATTATCAAAGCTCCATTTACGGTGGATAGAAATTTGTTTGTTGTTTTCCAGAAAGTAAAAGTCACTTAACTTCTCAACCAGGGATAAACATTACCACAAAAAAAAGTCTAGAAGGAGTGGGTTTTGTGGCTTCTTTTACGGATAATAAGATAGACAACTAAAATAGATCAGTCTGCAAGGATAGTGAAGTTATCTTGTCCCATATAGTACTGAATGCTGTGCCTCCTTGTTTTGGTGGTAGTTGAAAGTTCCTTTTTGTGAAAGATAAAACATGCAGTCAGGGCTGAGCCACCTAATGATGGTATAGTATCCTTAAGAAAAATCCCAGGATGGCATTCTTTTTCCACACGGTATGTAGTAGCATGCCTCTTTTGTGAGTGGAGTCTGCCGTACATGTGTGGGAATTTTCCCCAAATGACTAAAGATCTTTGGAATGTATTACAATTGCTGAAAGAATCATGCATGGGACTGTAACTGAAAGTTTTCCTGTGCTCACCGGGCTCCTGCATCCTCATGGTCCCACAGCCAATCAGACCCAAATAAACACACAGAGGCTTATATTAACTCCAAACTGTATGGCCTATTGGCTCAGGCTTTTCGCTAGACATATCTTACATCTTAAGTTAACCCATTTCTATAAATCTATACTTTGCCATGTGGTTTGTGGCTCACTGGTATCTTTACATCTTTTTTCTCATGGTGGTGGCTAGCAGTGTCTCTCTGTTCTGTCTTTCTTCTTCCTCTTCTTTAGTTAGAATGTTCCACCTAATTCTGTCTCAGCATTGGTCAAACAGCTTTATTTATCAATCAATCAGACCAACATATTTTTACAGCATAAAAAAGATGTTCCGCCATCATGGGCAGTATTGTAAACAAGCTATGGTGAGCCATTGCATGACCTTAGCTCTGGGTAATAAGATGCACAATTGAGGTTGAGCTATCTCCCTGGACAGAACTTGCCTACATGAAAGAGGACACAAAATTGAAAGAGACATCTGGATGTTAGCCTCTGAGATAGCATCTTGATAAGGAAGAAAAAGTGAGCAAAGGAGAAAATGAGATGGAGCTATTGGACTGCCATTTTGTACAGCAGGCAAATTGTAGCAGAAAGAGAGTATAAATTAGTTCTATGTTAAGGGGCCTTATCTGGCATCCAAAAAGGACTCATGGGGAGAATCATAGAGTGAGGAGGGGGCAAGAAATAGAAGTAGAAGGGATAAAAGACACTCCTTGCACCCAACTTTCAATGCAAATGGAGGGAAAATACATGCTCGAGCACATAGATGAGAGCCTTCAGAATGGCCCAATACAGCAAACTACGACAATCCGAATAGTCTCATCTAAACTACTTGAATTGGAGAAGACATTCAAATACAAAATGAAGGAGCCCCTTACACTCTAGATAATGAGATTTAGAGGACGAGTCTGAGTGCTGAGAAACTGAGAAAAGTAATTATTCATCCCTCCTTGACACCAAAGCTGCATACATTAAGACCATGGGAGAGAAACAAGTCCCTGGTTGACTGACTCATGCAAGCATTTAGGATCCTTGGCCATGAGCAAATGAAACCAAAAACTAGAAGACAATACAAAGACCACCTTTCCAGAGTGGACTAGGCATGAAAAGGCAATGTGCAATATCCAATTCACTGATGAATTCACCAATAGCCTGATGATGCTGTGGTGATGGGATGGACATGTAAGAAGTTAATTCAGCAGAGACCTCTTTAGTGGCTTTGCTGAGTTTTGCAGTGGGATGTGATTTTTGTGATGTAAAAGTTCTGGCAAGTTCTAAAGATCGTCATCAGCATGCAAATCTGCTTTATAGGACTTAGAAGTGTTCAGGAATGGGTGCTGCAGGAGACTACCCTGGTCACTTGAAGGTAAATATGTGAAGACCTGTGTTGAACTAGAGTTCTTAAGAGTTTGTTTTGTCCATTGTTGCCTTATTTTCAATACATCTCATTCTTTTTTGTTTATATGTTACTGTTTTCATTTGTGTTACGAGAATGTTTTCTAACAAAGCATTTAAAATGTTGAAGGTTTTTTTCACTGTATTTTAAAACCATTTTCCAGTGGTTGCTCTAAGTCTTAGCATACATATTTTCAATTACCAGGATCAGGTTCATATTTCCATTAACTTGATTTTTTTTAATGATGGAGAAAAAAGAATATGACCAATATACACTGTATGGAAATTTTTAAGACAAATTTAATTTTAAAAGTATTTCTAAGTCTATTTTTGTGTCTCTTTTTGTAAAATTATTGTTATAATACTAATATATTGTTATAATAGTATTATGTTGTATGCACACACAAAGACATATATATATAATTTCTCTATATAAGAAAACCAACAATGTATACTTTCATGTAATGGTGTTAAAAACCCAATATTACATTGTTAGAATTTGCTTAATTCCATCTATCTTCTTATCTCTATTGACAAACATCTTGTAAATATACAGTATCTGTATATATTATAGGCTCAGATGTATACTTTAGACAGATTATCTTGTATAAATGTTATTTTTCTAAGACAGGGTTTTGCTATACATGTAAGATTGGTCTTGAACTTGAGATACTGTTGTCTCAAATCCTGAATGGCTGGATTATAGTCATGCACTTCCAGCCCTGGCCTTACAAAAAAAATTTTTAATAAATTAAGAGAATAAAGGAAAAAATATATTTCAGCTGATTTATAATTGTGTGATTAGCTTTTTGATGCTTTCTTTCTTGTATGGGCATTAATTTGTACCTGATAAAATCACTGACTTTCAATTTGAAAGCTCTCTCTAGTATTTCTCATAAATGGTTCTGTTGAAAATTAGTTCTCTCAGTTTTTATTAATTGTGGAATACTTGTCTTGGTATTATTTTGTAAGATAGCTCTAATACAGAAAAGAATCTTCCTTAGCAACAAGGCATTCTATTTGGTTGTATTTACTTTCTTACTTCTGAGGCTTTTGATTATTATTCCATCTGTCTGCCTGCCATTGTTTACTTAGACTCTTCACCTTTTATTATTACTTCTGATATGGTGATTTCTTTCTTGCTGCATATGTGATTTACTTTTCATCTGTGACTTTTAGTATCTTAACTACAGTGGATCTATTTTTGAAACTCATTTTTATTTAACATCGTTTAGGGCTTGCTGTGATGGTTGGCTGTGTATGTTAGTGTTGGACAATCATTTCAGTCATTAATTCCATGTCTGTTTCTCTCTGTGTGTACATGTACATGCATGTGATATATGTATAATGTATGTATGCATGTGTGTAGTATATGTACATATGTGTGTGTAGGTGTGTGTGTGTGTGTGTGTGTGTGTGTGTGTGTCAGTGAGCATGTGGAGGCCAGAGAAGGAGTTCAGGTGTCCTGCTCTATCACTTTATGCCTTATCCCCTTGAGACAAAGTGTCTCTAAATCCAATCTAGGATAGTGGCCAACAAATCCCAGTGAGCCTCCTGTCTCTGGTCCTTGCAAGTGCTGAGGTTACATGAGTGCACAAAACCACAAAACCACATCCACATATTTTAGTATGGGTGCTGTGCTCTGAACTAAAGTCCTCATGCTTGTACACCAAGTGTTCCTACCCACTAAGTCATGCCTCCAACCCCCTTTGTCTTCTTTTGTTCTTGCCTCTCCTTCTCTTCTGGTAATCATGTAATCTAGATGTTGACACGATTAATGGTCTCCTATTTCTCTGAGGCTCCACTTATCTTTCTTCATGATTCTTTATCTTTGTTATTCACATTGTATATTCTTCTTCGATCGAGTATTCTTTCCAAGAAACACCATTTAGAAAACTAGGCTCTTAAAGGCATTTGCATTTGTTGCAAGAGTGTCTTGTCAAGCCTTCTGATGTTTTTAGGAAGAAAGTAGTTTACAGTGTTCATGCCATTTAAAATTCCCTCCTAAACAGGAATTCATTACTTGGTTGTATGCATCATATCTTCATTGATATGAAAGATTTCCTTATTTTTGTCACTTGAGGTTTTTTGACATATTGCTACTCACTCAATTCACTCTTTTTTATGATCATGTGTGTTGTTCAAAGATACAAGAGTATTTTCTAGTATATATATATATGTATATATATATATGGGGGTGGAATAGGTGTATTGGAAAGTCTCATTACAATAACACCTCGAACATCTGACTTCCCTGGGTATACAAAATGCCAAACAGAGAATCCTTACTTGAAGGATTAAATCCTAATTGCAGATTTAGGGCAAACACTTAATAACAGTAAGTAATCCATAGTAGCATGTACTACTAACATTTGGTGAGTTATAGCTGCAGTGTGTGTCTTAAAAGTACCTTATACTCACTGAGAAGAAAAATAACCAGCTAGGATAAGGTTGTGTCAACATCTAAATCCTAAAAGGACCAGTGGAGAAGAAAGAGGGGGGTGCTCTTTGGAGTGATAATGGAAGAGGCAACCTGGAGAGAGAGAGACAAGTGGTGCCTTTAAAATTAGTTCTTTTCAACTTTTATGTCTTTATCTTCCCCATCTCTAACCCTACCCCAGCTGCAATAAGTATTCTAATGAAAAGTTTTTTTCAAGCCACCAATCACTTTACCAGATCATAGCTAGCTGGAAAAGTGGGAACATAGTTCAAAAAGATTTGCTATTTCTGGAAGCTGTCTCTATTTATTCATTTTGTTGATATCGTTGTTTCTAAGACAAAGCTCTGTGCCTGGAACATACTGTATATTTAATAGAATATTCATGAGTAAGTGAGTGAAGCTACAGGCTAGTTGCCAAAAATAATTTATTGGAATTTGCTGTTAACTGAAAATCAAATATTAATTACTAAAAGTAAAGACCTAAGAAAGGATTACATTGTTTTAAAAATAATTTAAATAAATAAGTATAAGTAACGAAAAACTAATTTTATTTTTATTATTTCTTTGAGATTGAGTTTTGATGATATCCACCTTATTTTCTCCAACTGTTCCCAGATCCACCCACCTCCCCATCCCACTCTACCTGAATATTTTTCTGTGTACATCAAGCTCAATGTTTACTGAGCAAATAGTCTTGATTGTGGGGGGCTTAGATGCAGTAGAGTGGCTTTATAGAGGGCTACACTCTTGGGGAAAACTGGCCCTTCCTTTCCATGGAGCTAACAATTGCCAGTAGCTTCTTGGCAAGACGTGGAACTTCATGCCCAAATTCCCTCTTCATGCTGGGTTTTGGTCTGGCTTGGGTTTGCACAGATGTTCTGCATGCCCTCACAACTGCTGTGAATTCATACGCACAGAACACACTGTGTCCTTGTATTCATCCACCATCTCTGGCTCTTCTACTTTTTCTGTCCCCTCTTTCACACTGACTTCTGAAACTTTGGAGGAGGGGATGTTCCCTCTATGTGTTCCCTCTAGGCAATCTCATGCTCTGCCCTTTAGCCAGATGTAGGTCTCTGTGTTAAACATATCTACTACAAACAGAAACATCTTTCATGAGGGTTGAGAATGTCTTTAGTCTATGGGTGTGATGATAAGTCACTAGGGATTGGCTTAATATATCCATTTTGAAGAATAATAGTAATTGGGTCTCTCCTAGGGCATATATCCTGTCTATCTATAGTTTCTTGGCCTAATATTGGTACCAGACATGGTTTCATCTCATGGAGATCACCTTAAATCCAATCAGAAAGTAGTTTTTACTCCCATGATTTTCGTCACACTATTGCATTAGTGGCATGTATTCTTGGTCCAATCATTATAGTAGCTCATACAGGTCACATTTGGTTAAAATTGATTATCATTTCTCTCCTCTGATAGCATGCATTGAACTCTCCAGCATCATGAGAGATATTTTTTTAGGTTAATATTTACTGTGAAAGGCTTCAGCTGGGAGATAGCTCGTTGGTATGGTACTTCACAGAGTGCACAACACACCAACACACTGGTTTCAATCTTAAGCATCAAGACAGATGGGGTGGGGGACGACACGACACCAACTTTAAAATGCATTTTAGCATAAGCAGTTCTTTAAATAGGACAAGTTGTCTATACAAAAAAATGAGTACAACTTATTATTTTTTAATTTTTTATTTTACATCCTGGCCACAGTTTCCCCTCCCTAGTCTCCTTTTAGTCCCTACTGTTGGTTAAACGGCGCTGCTTGTGGCTAGCCACCGCCACAGCAGCCATGCCGGTGGAGGAGAGTGCTGATTGGAGGAATCACAGGCATGGTTACCTTTTTAGAGCTTTATTGGGAGAGAAGTGGGGGGAGAGAGAGAGAGGGAGAGAGAGAGAGAGAGAGAGAGAGAGAGAGAGAGAGAGAGAGAGAGAGAGAGAGAGAGAGAGGGAGGGAGGGAGGGAGGGAGAGAGAGAACAGACAGAAGGAAGGAGCAGAAAGGAAAGAGAGGGCCCACACGCTTTTTAGGCTGGGATGCCCTTGCAGGCTGATGATGCAATTAAGGACCGAATCCTTACACCTACCCCTACCCTACCCCTCTGTTCCCACCCCCAATCCTCTGTTCCCACCCCCTAATCCATTTCTCCTCTATTTCTGTTCAGGAAAGGGCAGGTCTCCCATGAATATCAACGAAACATGACATATCAAATTGCAGAAAGATCTCCCCACATATTAAGGCTGGGCAAGGAGACCCAGTATGAGGAATAGGGTCCCAAAAGCCAGGAAAAGAGTTGGAAATAGCCCCTTTTCCCACTGTTAGGAGTCCCATAAGAGGACCAAGCTACACAACTGTAACATATATGCAGAGAGCCTAGGTCAGTCCCATGCAGGTTCCCTGACTGTCATTTCAGTCTCTGTGAGGCCCTATGAGCCCAGATTAGTTGATTCTGTGAATTTTCTTGGGGTGTCCTTGACCCCTGGGGCTCCTACAATCCTTTCTCCCCCTCTTCTGCAGGATTCCCCAAACCCCGCCAAATGTTTGGCTGTGGATCTGCATCTGTTTCCATCAATTGCAGGACAAAGCCTTTCTGATGACAATTGGGCTAAACATCAATCTATAAGTATAGTACAATATCACTGGGCATCATTACATTGACATTCTTTTTCCTTCAGTCATATTTGGTTCTATCCTAGGTCTCTGAGTGAGTACAACCTCAGCATGAGCACAACCTCACCATGAGCACAACCTCAGCATGAGCACAACCTCAGCATGAGTGAGTACAACCTCACTGTGATTACAACCTCACCATGAGTACAATCTCATCATGAGTACAACTTTACCATGAGTACAACCTCAGCATGTGTACACCCTCACCATGAGTGAGTACAACCTCAGCATGAATACAACCTCATCATGAGCAAAACCTCACCATGAATACAACCTCAGCATAAGAAAATCATTTCATTACTTGGATTCTAAAATAATTTGCTATAGATTTTAAGACTGGTTATGTTAAAAAATACAGAACTAGCTAGGTGGTGGTGGCGCACACCTTTAATCCCAGCACTCGGGAGGCAGAGGCAGGCAGATCTCTGAGTTCGAGGCCAGCCTGGGCTACAGAGTGAGTTACAGGACAGGCTCCAAAGCTACACAGAGAAACACTGTCTTGAAAAACCAAATAATAATAATAATAATAATAATAATAATAATAATAATAATAATACAGAACTAAGAAAAAAAGCAATAAAAGAATATAGCAAAATACCCATTGATCAGTCCATCTCTTTAGAGAAGCTTCTCTACTTGAAGTAGACAGAATTAACACAGTGGGGGACTGGCCCTGCCTGGACTGAGTCTACCAGGTTGATCTCAGTCCTCGGGGGAGGCTTTGCCCTGGAGGGGGTGGGAATGGGGGGTGGAGTGGGGGGAAGGGGAGGGGGGCGGGAGGGGGGAGAACAAGGGAATCCGTGGCTGATATGTGGAACTGAATGGTATTGTAAAATAAAATAAAAAAATAAATAAAATAAAATAAAATAAAAATAAAAATAAAATAAATAAAAAAAGAATTAACACAGGGATCTTCAACTGGTCAATGTAGGCAATAAGAAATGGAGTTTTCAACACTAAATGGGATGTACACATCATACTCCTCCCTACAAGGCTCAGCAATGTTAAACAAAGAAAGATTGTAAGTGCTGGCAGTGGTGGATAACTTCAAGGAGCCAGTGTTCTCAACACAACAGGGAAAGTGCACATATGAACCTATAGTGAGATGACAGCATGGACAAGGCCTGCACAAGCTCAAGCCAGACAGAGTCCCAACACTGAAGAGAGTGAGGTGGCTGTGAAAGTTCCCTTCTGGCTGAGGTCCTATTGGCATTTGATAGCTGCTGTGAGACAGAGAATCCGTTTTCAGTGGTGTGACCCCAGGTAGGCCAACCACACTCCAGGATAGAGCCCTGCCTCCAACGAGAAGCTGGTCAACATAAATCAGACTCAATGAGTTGCTGTTATTGTTGTTGTTGCTTAATGTAGAAGACGAAAACTCGAAGTTGAGTGGATAGGGAGAAGAGAACGGAGAGGAGGGATCTGGGAAGAGTTGGTGGCGAATATGATCAAAATACATTGGATGAAGTTCTCTGAAAATGAATAAAAATCATGTTTTAAAGACCATAGTAAAATAACTAAGAAAACACTAACTGCCAAACAACACATAAATAAGAAATTCTGAGGCTTACTTTGAAAAAGAGAATTCACTCTTCTTTGGTTGACTGGATTCCCCTCCCCAGATCCAGCTGCCCTCTCCCCAGACCCTGGAACAACTTTGCTGCACAGAGCAGTCTCTCTGTAACCAGAACCCCAATTTGCTCTCACTGGAATGTACTGAAGTAATTCAGGTCTTTCATCTTATTTAACTACTGAGCCTGGGTTTATATAAATTCATAATTGTGATTCTACACTTCATGAAAAACATAAACAAAATTAGAAGCTCTGGACAGCAAAGATAATAAATGTTCAAATGGTGCCCTATAGATAAATCATATAGATACAGGATTTCAAACATCAGCCAGTGTGTGGTTCCAAATCCTTTGAAAAGAAATAGGTCTTCTGTGACAAGCTGATGTTAACATTTTAATTAATGGGAGAAAGTCAAATAAAAAAACTATTATTCTCTATTGCATGTATCTGAATTAAACCACAGTACTCTCATGTTTAAATTTTATTTTCCATTAATAAATTCACTTAAAGCTATAAATGGAGCCTTCAAAATGTTGATATTTACATCACTCACTCAAGTGTATTCTGAAAATGACACTCTCTGAAGTATGGACTTCTGTAAGCTTTCTGTCAACTGGAATGGTCAAATACCACTCCAAGGTCACAATGCTGCTTTTCATAGAAAGCCCCTTTGTGAATCTGCACTTACAAACCAGTTGAGAAAATTCTGCAAAGTATTTTGGTTCACTTCCTGAACATCCCAGTGGCACAAAGTAACCCTTGCTTGATGTATCTTTATTGTTTCTTTGCCACTGTTATGGCTACTAAAAGGTCAGTTGGAGCCTGTGGCACCGAAAGGTCACTCTTGTTATTCTAAAGAGAGAAGTTTTGACATATGATATATTGTGAAGAGAACAGAGACCCCCACTGACATACTGTAACATTAACCACCCCATCTTTTCTTTCTTTAAAGGAAAGACGAAAAAGAGTCCTTTTTATCTGCAAATCGGTTTTAAACATTCAAAATATAAAAAGAATTCATTTCATACTCTGTGGCTCATTTAACAAAGTTTATCACTTTAAAAATGCAAGCTAGCACCTCCAAGTCACACATTGCATTCCCTTTCATTCCTCATGTAGTGTTTACTTAATGATAATGTATACTTCTGCTCTCACTGGTATCAGACACGGCTTGTAGAAGGAAATTTTTAAATTGTACTTTTCTTGCTAGAAGAACAAAAGTCAACTGTCAGGTGCATTTTTAACAGCTATCTCCCCCTTTACAACAGAGGATGATGCTGACTGCTGAACTTGGATCCCTGAGAAGTCAGTTTATTGATCACAGGAATGTTCCTTACAAGCAGCAAACCACTAAAGCAATGGGATGAGTGTGTAAGTATTTCTCAGAAGAAGAACCAGACTCCTAAACTGGGTTCACTAAAGACTGATTGCGCTACTTTAAGCTGAAGAAAGGATCTTAATCTGAAGTCTGTTGGTAGATTAGACCCTACAGGAAACTGAACAAGGAAGAAAACGTCAACCACGTTTACATGAATAGCCTAGGTCCAGAGCTCACCATAGCAGGTACCCAGATGGAATTGTAGCACAAATATAAGGTAAGCAATACCAGCATTGGAGCCATGACAGCAAAGACAGCCAGACCCTCTTCTGTGCTCACAGAATTCTTGCTCAAGAAGAGGGCACATCCTAAAGCAATAATGATGGAATTTATGGCATGATCATTCCAGCACAAACACTTGGCTAAGTATCTCAACATGGCTTCATAAATTATCTGTAAACATTTCACATATTGTCCTTAATTGTTACAACAACTCTTGAAGTCAGCTACTATAATCACCATATTTTAAACAAGGACATCAAAGGTGCATCCTTTACATTGGTACTTAAAATAGAACATCTAGAACCTTCATTTCAAGTATATTTACCAGCTAAATCCTTCCCTTTAAATAAAAAAAAATGGCATAGAACTGTAAGTATTAAGCACATAAGAAGTAATTTATTTATATGCATTTATTTCTTAATATTTCTTTCTAGGCAATGGAAGAAAATAGAATGGTTATTTTTAAAAACAAAAATCTCTAAGTAGAGGTTTAAATGAGAGATGGCAGTGTATAGAAGCTTGAACGTGTTTTATTTTGTCTTTCATGATATAAAAAACAATTCTGTGTTACATAGAACAATTGCAAATGATAACAGTTTTTAAACAACTCATCCTGCAATTTCATGATGCTCTTCAATTTAACTTATCTGGAAGATGAAAGTAGAAGAGGCAGGAAACAGTTTCAAGGTTGAATTGCTAGCATTATCTAACATCTGCTATCAAACCTTAATTGTTAAATTTTCAAGTTGGAATTAGTTGATGAACAGTTCCTCATCCACTGCAAATTATCATTCTTTGGAAAATAGTGTTAAAACATATGTTTTATCCATTCTGTGCTCAGCAATGTCAACTTCTAAAATTAGCCAAATCATCCTGTCTCTACCAAAGGATCAAAACAGTAAATATATGTTCCATTTATTTCAAGACAAATTTTAAAGCTCTGTTTTGAATGCTGACATTTTTCTACAGTTTTAAGCAAGTAAAATTGTACTATGTCAGTATTACACTGAAAAGCTCATCTTTGACTTAATCCAAACAGTAGCACGTTATATGTAGTGGGGAATCCACACCATGCCAGGGTTAAAGTTGGTTAAGACATTATCTTTATCTGAAAACAGAAAAATCTAGCCAGGCAGTGGTGGCACATGCATTTAACCCCAGCACTAGGGAGGCAAAGCCAGGCAGATCTCTGTGAGTTCAAGGCCACCCTGGTCTACCGAGAGAGATCCAGGACAGGTACCAAAAACTACACAGAGAAACCCTGTCTCAGAAAAAAAAAAAAAAAGGAAAATCTTCTCTCCCTTTTGAAATATGTATATTAACTAGCATCTTGCCATGGAAGAGTTGACTACCATAAAAGTGTTGGAAGCTTTAAAACTCACTGTTTTTGCAAATATTATTGCACAGTCAGAAACTGAAAGATCAGTCTATAAACATAATTGTGATTGATAGGATATTCATCTAAGAATATCCACATTTATTGCTGTGCCATAGAATAAAATGAAACCCCAACATAGTTTTCCCACGGCAGTATTGAGAAAATGAGCACAACTACTGCAGTTTTTGCCATTGTTCTTGGGCATCATAGGCAGCACTCGATCTTGGTCAAGTTATGAAATGAAATGTAAACACTTTGCCGGCTATTTTAGGTGATATATGCTCTCAACTTAACAAATAATTGGATTTCTTCATATTGGCCCATGTCATGGATTGAAAAACCAAAACAAAATTGTGGAAATACATTCAACACCTTTGCCCTTGCCTGGTTGGGTGGCTAAGATTTCATGTTAAAATTCAGTTTAGTGAAGTCTTGAATATACACTCTTGGGATACTATGATATTACACGGTTAGCCAAGAACACTTAACTATGTTTTACTCACCCCCTGTGTCCTTTACATACTTGTTGTAATGTCCATCACAGGAAATTTAATAAGTGTTTTTTTTTTCTAATCAGACATAATTCTCCTTGGATTTGATGCACTTCTTTCAAAAATTTAATAAAGGTGTTTTAATTGCCTCTATTTTCTTCATTGATTTTCAATTAAAATATGAAACAGTGCCTCTCACTGTGAAATTCCCGTACGTTTATGTCATCATACTTCAATAAATGCATTTTAATTAGCATAGCTAAACTTTGCTGCATAAACTTTTATGACATCATGTTGCTTTATTTATGCAGAAGTGGAGAATCTCATCCTTGTGCTTCTTTGTGATTCAAATAATTTGGCAGGAAGCAGAAAACACGTTTGTATATAATGTTTTATTTGAACAACTCATTGAGAACATCAGCAATTTTTATCCCATAAAATGTTATCCTGGATGGCTCTGGGCCTTCATTTTGTGTGACTTTTCAGACTGTGGCTTTCTTTGGATGCAGGCTTCCAAGGAAAGAAGACAATTAGCCACCTGAGGCTATGCAGAAACATAGTTCCAAAACTCACTTTTATTTTGAGCATGAAAACTCTCATGTATCTTCTCTATCCACCCCCATTTTAAACATGAAGTTTCAAGGCATGTTGATTCACTTTACCTCGAACTCCCAGGAAGTTTACAAATTTAAAACTAATACAGAAACATAAAACAAGACATCAAGCAAGGAAGACTAAGCTTTGTGCTGTTGGGATAAGTCACCGCTGTACAAACCGAAGCCACTAGCCAATCTGCCATTAAGTAAATACCCACTAGGCAGCTATCATAAGAGAGACCCACTGGAGAACCTAGGAGAACAAATGGCTCTGTCATCACAAAGATTTTAGTTTAAATCAAATGATTATTCTCCGCTGGAGTACACAAATTTCAAGTCTGCCTTAAGTGCACACACAGTCCTGTCTTCAAACATATTTTATTGATTCCAGTGTGTCACTTAATCTGCTTAGCATCTCACCTTCCTTCCTCCCACAAAAACAACGGTTTGATACTTCTAGGCATTCCATGGAGGTAAGCTGAACATCACCACTCTGGGTAGCTCATCTTCTCTGGATTGGATTTGGATGCTGGCAGATGCTTTTGTGAATAGAACAACAACGGCAATCAGGGCGGGACAGCAAACTCCTCTGTGAAATTGAGACCACTGCAGCACAAACATGTTTGTTTGTTGATTCATATACAACTGAAAAACTTGTTGTGAGGCAGGTCCTGGGTAAATAAACAAAAAGGCTGTCATCTCTTACTGATAAAGGTCACTTAAAGGAGTCAAAGAGAAGATGGAATTAATATGAGCTAATAAAGGTCAAAACGAAGTCATTTGCTAGTCCATGAATTGGATAAATTGGCTCAGGGATACTTTGTAGGATGACAGGGAAAAAAAGAGTTTGATTCATAGGGGGAAAAGAGAATATCCTCAGCAGCAAGTGAATCAGAGAAACTAGAAAGAGTAGGAGAGGGTGAGTTGCCAGGGAAAGAATGAAATATTGATGAATAGTGTATTCCTTTCAATCTGAATAAACATATTTACTCATCTTTGTAAGAGGAGGTTCAAACTCTCTATTAAACAGGCTCCCTTCTCAATATTCTTACTGACATATTATTGTTGCTTTGCTTGGAACACAACATTGAAAAATAGTGTATATAGTGCATCATCCCTGTACTGTGCAAAGGACAAAGGGTTGAAGGCTATGTTAAAGGTAATTTAAATGTATTAATTGTATATAATGGGATATTTCCCTTTAAAAAACTCTATTTGTCTTTTCAAGGATTAATAAAATTGGCACATCTCATTGATGCGTTACCAAAAAAATGTTCATTTCAGAAAATTATTGTTATTTAAAAAGTTACAGATGATAGTATCACTGTCTTCTAACATTATTTTAAAGCATTTGTAGCAAGCATTTTCCTCTTAAATGGCATGTATTTGATCAATTATTTGAATGTTTATTTAACCAAGTCAAACAATTTAAATAAAATTTAAAACTTTTAACCATGCTACATTAGATAATTATTTTCAAGTAAAAAGTTGAAGTATTACAGTTATAAGTTGTTCATATTGATTTTGATCATTTACAGACAGTATTCTCAAAGATTTAATTAATAATTCTGTTGAACTCTGTTATCTTGCTGTATAAATGATGGATAATTCAAATACACAAAAGAGAGAAATTACTACATTTTAGAGTTAAGATCCAGGAAACTTAATTAACTCTCTTTTCTTAATTATTATGAACTGATTTTTTTAAAAGCCACACGTTTCAGAATGATCTGAAAATCTGCATTTTGGTATTAAAATTATATTTATGACACATGTTTAGAAGAACTACATATCACATCCTCCAGAGAGGAATTTACATATGGAGTCTTGGGAAATATCCATGAGAGTTTATCTGTTATCACTCAAGTACTTATCAGTTCTTCGTTTGAATGTGTATTCTCTGGATCAGATATTTGCTTTTATACTTTTGTATATTTACCAATACATTTTGTTCCAACTTGATAGTTTCAAACTTTGACAATAAAAGTTCTTTTTTCTTTTTTTAAAAAAAGAATAATTAAGAACAGATACTCTTAAATCATTGTTGGAATACTGACCAGTAAATAATAAAATATTTAATTATTCAATAATAAACGATTTGTCAGTATTTGTAACAGTTACATATTATGAAATTTCAATTAGAACGATATTTTAAAATATTAAGAAAAATTAAAATATGTAAGTCAATGCCAACAATGCAGAAACACCTCTGTGTACTGCTGTTTTCCAAGCAGTGTATAAAAAGAAAGGGAAAAAAGAAGTATGTTTATATCCACATTGGTATTTTCCTTTTTCTCAGTACAGACAACTAGAAGTTTTTTCTCAAACATAAAAGTGACTTCCTCCTCCAATCAAAATGAAGTTAAGAAGCAGGAAGTGATATCAGTTTGACTGATAAGACAGGAAGATGGGGGAGCTGAGTGAATGCTGGCAGGGCAGATTCTCCTCTGCGCCATGATGCTGGACAGTCTCAGAGACTTACGGCCATAGTAAATACACAGATTGAAATCATCCCAAAACTGGAGTCTCCAACTAGCATATTAAGTTTCGCTGCTCCTAAAAGAACACGGGTTTCAGAGCAGTGCTGTTCCTTGTAGGTTCCGTCTGAAGGAGAGGTGGTCGGGGCTGTCAAGGGAGGGCTTGTTTGGTCTCTTTGTGTGGTATTTATAGCCAGGTCTGGTTAATGTCAATCTTCACTTTATTGGTATTCTCTTAAATCCTGAAATTTTACCCAGACTTTTCCTCATAAGCCCAATCTTCTCAGAAAACTCTGTAAAATTTCAGCAATATAAAAGTTCCTACTTTTTCCTCACCAAATATTTTTTTTCCTGTTTGCCCCTTTATCATGATGTTCATTGTGAATTTCACCTAAGACCTCAAGTTCAGCTTGAGTATTTGCTGTTTATATACGTACACACTTTTCTCCCATTCTTCAGTAACATAAACAAACAAAAATCCCTTTTCAGAGTCTCAAAGACTGATCCTTTTTCAATAGCTATTTTTAGTAATAGAGGTAGAAAAACCCAATCAATCAATTACTGAGAGATGAGGCTTGAAGGCAGTAGCTTCGATAATTTTTAATTAGTTAATTATTTAATTTTATTATATTATTCATCTTTGAATGTATAATGTAAAGTAAGCCATAATATATAATATAGAACATAAAATCACATTTTTGTTCACTTACACATTTTTATTAACTTTAACGTTTTCCCTTATAAATATTTATAATACTCTCACCTAAGTTTCCTTAATTCTAAATCCAAGATATTTAATCATCTTAGTCTAGATTACAATCAAATAAATAATAAATAATAAATGGAATGAAATAAAAAGCAAAGAATGTTTGAATCCCATATTAATAGTAGAAAATACAGTCAAGCAATCCAGCCCAGAAACAGAAGACACTATATGTTTGCTCATTTAATATCAGTAACATAATAATTTTTTTCAAAAAATACTAAAGCTTGAGTTTTTAAGGACTATTGTAAATAGAAATTAAAGGTTATTTCTTCACTTAATGCTGTTTCAAATACCAAAAATGAGACCACACTGAGACTGCAGAGTTCTAAGGAGTTATTTTGTTTTTTATCATCTGCTGTAATAAAAATAATATGTATTTGTTTTCAATTTGATAGGCAGGGGTAGATAAAGGTGATGAAAAATACTGATTTTAAAAAACATTTGACTCACTATTATGATAAATAATAGTATCTGACCATTTGGTCTTTTGAGCATTCAAAATCTGGAGCAGTATTTTTAAAAATCAACAAGCACAAAATGCTTATCATTAAATCCTGAGCTTATGATAGAGTATTCATTTTTAGTAGCTTGTCATACATGGCATTCATTTCCTTTTTCTTAAGTTTTACAGTAGATGGGCTGTTATTTATCAGTTACTGTGACCATGTATTGGTGTTTACTTGACATCTGTTTATATTTCTACAGAAGAATAGTTAGAAAACTTGGAAGGGTTAAATTTTTACATTCCACGTGGCTTAGTTTTTAAGTCATAATTCATTATACAATAACAGTGACTCACCTAAAAGAGGATCTGGTCAATTAATTCATGGTTTTTCTTGGGGGCAGACATCATATTCTTTCAAGAGTCATGATTTTACAGTGTCATTGAGTACTCTGTATAATTTTTACTATAAATTCCTCCATTTCCTAAAAATATTTATTGACTGACTCTAACACTTCCTTCACAACTACCCTCAAGTGTCTCACACAGACAAAAGCATTATGTGTCCTTTTCTACACACTTCATTTAGTTGTCAATTTCATGCTTTATTCTCTTCTGACTGAAAAAACTCTGAGGTAAAGTCCCTGCTTCTAACCATAAATACATGTGGCCTAAAATATAAGATTGCTTTTTCATATATGGTATGTGGAACTGTGGTAAACTGTAAATTAACATCTAAATCTTTGATCACATCATCCTAGATCTATTACATTCACTCTCCTACCAAGCAATCAGGAAGTTATTATAGGCATTAAAATCTATATTTTGTATTCAAGTACCTTCATACATAATATGCAAACCAATTATTAAATTGTCTGTAATGCAGTACATGAAATGTAAAACAATAGAAATATGCATTATTCACTTTACAAAATAATTACTAAAAATGGTACACAACAAAATTTCTTAATAAAGCCTCCATAGCTACAATTGTAGCATAGCTTACTTTGCAAATACAAGATTAATAATCTTTTCTCAAAAAAAAAGAAACACTTTTCAGAAACTTGAAAAATGAAACGATTATGCACAACTGAAAATTCTAAATGGTCAAGATTAAATGTAAATCAGTCACAAAAAAGTCTGGACAGCAAAGAGTAGGGTAGCTGTTTCCACAGGAAAGACTCCAGTACTATGCCATGGAGGCCAAAACAGTAAGCAATGCATGAATAAAATATACTTTTAACTTGTATGTATCAAATTCAAGGACTGACGGGTGATGTTGCTCTGTATGCTGTGAATGTGTTGCTCTGATGGGTTGATAAATAAAATGCTGATTGGACAGTAGCCAATCACACTTACTCTTGAGAATAATAAAACTGAAAACCTTAGAGATTTTCCAGGTCAATGCACATGAGGGACTCTTAATGCCCAGTGAGGTTTTTTTTTAATTTAATTGCTTTTTAATTAGGAAAACATCAGACGTTTACTGAAAATTCCTATTGTAATGTTCCTAATGTACCTGAAAACAGAGCTTATCTGATAAACAGAGCTATTGCTGATCTCCAAGTTCAAACTTTGCAAATCTGGCTACAGGCAACAGCTGGGCCTGGCAGTATATATTTCCTACTCTTCTCAGCAAGACGCTTCAGCACATAGGATTTGGAAGTAGAACCTGGTAAACCAAGCCAATGCCTTCACCTTCAGTCTGCGAGACCCATGAGAGTTGTTTGTTTGTTTGTGGGAACGTGATTTGTTTGCTTTTCTGTGTCTCTTGTTATTTTCCTGAGTTACTCATCAGCCTCCTTCTATTTCATCAGTGACCACAGCCCTGCAAACTCACCACTGTCCAGATCACAAGGAAAAGCAAGAGCTCAACTTTGACTTAACTCAAGGCATAAATTGCCCTGCACACATTTATTTGTTTGTTTATTTGTTTGTCTACTTACTTATTTTTATTTATTTACTTATTGCTTCCCTGGAGATCTCCTGAGGCAATTTCTTGACCAGCCTTTGGAATTTTAAGTAAAATACTGAAATATTATTCCAGAGAAGCTTTCCCTGACCCCTGTTCATTTCCTTCACTTATTCTACTGAGTCTGCTGTAAAGAAAAATATTGTAGAAGAATTAGCTTGCAAAGAAACATTTGCCAAGTATTTTCTCAGGATAATTCTTTCCAAATCTTAATCAGGTGTATTTATGCTATAATAATCATTTTTCTAGAGAACACGTATGCACCCATGATAAAAAAAAAAAAGCTTTCAGCTAACAGAAGTACTGCAACAGAGATGATAAGTAACAACTGCTACATGCTGCTCTTATGTTTTGCCTATGCACATGAAATTTTCTATACTAAATACAGGAATGAACTTTTAAACAAGTCGTACAAGTTAAGTAGACTGAGTAACAAAAACAGAAAGTAGTATATAGAATCATTGAGTTATAGGGAAAAATAACTTGCTAAATATTCAAAATAAGTTTTTAAGCTATTTACTTATTTATTTAATATGTATCAGTGTTTTGCCTGTATTTATGTCTATATGACCTTGTCAGTTCCCATGGAACTGGAGTTACAGTCATGACCTGCCACATGGGTGCTGGGAATTAAACTCAGGTCCATTGGAAGAGCACTCTCTCCAACCACTCAAAATAAGTTTTATTTACCTTCATTTTATGCCCAAGAACAAAATATAGGAACTTTTAGCAACCTTAGAAAAATGGTCGCGTCTTACCTCAGTCACACATAGAGCCTCAGCTGATAGTTTATCTTATGTTTAATAATAAAACAGAAATAACAAAGGTTTTTAAAGAATAAATTTAAGAAGAGTGTTACAAGTTTAGATATTTTAGTCCATCAACAAATATAAAACCCAGTAGAGATATCTAACAAAAGCAACAAGGATTAAAACTTTTGCTGATATAAAACTATCCAGAAAATTCTACATCCTAAATTTAAAAACTGTTGGAAATAATTAGACAATACATCAGAAAATCGATAACATCACATAAAAATAAATAGGCAACATTTCCTTTAATCAGTCTGGAGTCTCTTTAAGAAGTAGAGTTAGAACTCCCAGATGACTCCTCAGTTTACACGTTAAGGGTGGGGGCGGGATGGAGAGATGGCTCAGTCGTTCTCTTCCTACTACAGAGATCCTTCCACATCCAGTTCATTCCTTCTCCATTTGCGATAGCTAAGAAGTATAGTTATAAATGGATAAGGAAACACGGTACACAGAAATAATGAAATTTTATTCTGCTGTAAGGAAAAAATGAAATCTGCTGGAAAAGGGTGCCACTGGAATGTATTGTACTTAGTGATGTAAGCTCCTCATGATCTCCCTCCTGCGTACATCATAGCTTTGAGCTTTGAGGTATATTTGTTTGCCTTGAAATCTCTTTAGAGACCAAAAAGGAACAAAGGGATCATGGGTAGGCGGTGGAGAGATTACTTAAACCAACAATGATAGTAGAACAAACACGTGCGATATGAAAATAGAGAAAAGAATACAGAGTGGCAAGATTTACACAGGAGAGTGGGAGGGGGAGGGGGAGAAGTCTTAGCTAAAACAGTAAGCTGAGTAAAGGAGAGAATGCAAACAGGAAAAGCAGGTAAAAATCTCCTCATAGCAGGTAACATGAGTCTATGAGAATATAACTCTAGAGAATAAAAACTCCACCAGAAAACTCAAACATAACTACATTCAGAAAAGGAATAGTTGATATTAAAGCCCTTGCTTCCCTCTGAAACATCTTGTGCTAGGTTCTCTCTTCTCTCAGCACTAATGTCTTTCAGGCTTCTACTAGAATGTTGTTAAACACTGCCTACTGCAGTTGTTTCTTTTTATTTTCCCAGTCCAAAGTCTTCAACACGCTCCCCCTTCCCCCCCAAAAAAATTGTCTGGTTCTTCACAGCAATAGCTCACCTTACTCTCTGGTACCAACTTCTGCATTAATTAATTTCCTGTAGTTGTGTTGTATGATATTTTGATTGTGTTCTTACAAATAAAGCTTGCTTGGAGTCAGAGGGTGGAGCTAGCCACTATTTGACCATAGAGATTTGGAGGACTGTAGAGAGAGAAGATAGGAAGTGGTAAAGTGGGGCTGAGAGAGAGGGTCCCCTGCTTCTCTGATCTTTCAGGTTCTTACCCCAATATTTGACTCCTAATTTTTTATTGATAAAGATTAATTAGATTAACACTCGATGGCTGTGATAAAATATCATGACAGAAAGTGAAGATTTTATTTGGATTTACATTTCCAGAGGGATTCAAGGCCATGATGGCAGGGAGTCATGGCAGCAAGCATCAGGCATGGCAGCATCCACACAGAGAAAGCCTACACATTAGGGCAACTGAAAATGTGACAAGGCTATAAACTCTGAAGGCCTATTCCCAATGATTTGCTTCCTGCAGCAAAGTCACACCTCCTAAAGGTTCCATAACCTCCTCCAAACAACACTGCCAACCAGAAGCTACATATTCAAACACTTGAGCCTAAGGGGGACATTTCTAATTTAAATCGCCATAGTAAAATTATATTCAAAATTATGAGTAAATATGTCATCCCAGAATATCAAACTGATAATGTGTCAATATATCAATTAGTCACACCGTCAAATTAATGAACAAAGAAGGCTAAAAGAAGTTATCAAAGTTTAGCAAATTCAAAACAAAACATTGCAAATACATTTTACCATACAGGATTTTTTTTTAACAAAACTATTACCTAAATTAATATTGCTTTGGTTTTAAGAAGTGTATCACAACATACTTTCATTGGTATATATTCATTATTCATAATATAAAGTACAAGATAATGTGCTTAATTTATTCCCAGTCCCCAAAGCCAGACATTTCTGCACTGAATTTGTGATTTTTACCTTTTATTCTCAGTCACATAAAGATGCTAACAAGCAAGATGCATGGATTGTTTCTCCTGTTTCAAATCATTACAATTCCAAATTCAACCCCCTTGGTGTATAAAACTAATGATTGATCTGACTTTGCAAAGTGGTTTATTTCCTTTTAGAACTTTCTCTGAGCATTCATTGACTCGTGATGTACCACTTACATGTTCCTGTCTTTAGCTCTTACAGCATCACCACTGATTCCTTTCAACCCCAAGTATTTATATTCTCTGCTCTTTTTGTCTGACTCCCTAGTCATTAGAAAACCGGATCAATGTTTCTGGGAATTCAATACCTTTTTATGTCACACTTTTTTCCTCTATTGAAAGTACATACTGTTAAAAAATTAAGAGGTTAATTTTAGTAGCTGGAAAAAAATAAGAACAATAGATACATGGGAGTAGAAGCTAAAATCCCAAATGCTGAGCAGGTAGCAGAGATGAACAACACAGGCTCTGTGTAGAATACTGGGGAATGGTTTGGACTCTGGCTCAATAGATAGCACATATTCTATCCAGAGTGTTGATTCTTTTCAACTCCAAGCAGTTAACTTCAGTGTCATTAATTCTAAAGCACTAGACATGTGGCCACTAAATCCTGTTTAATTAAACTATAAGAAATGTAAGATTCTCTGGTCAGTACAAAACGTTCCCGAAGCTTCAGAATCAGAAGGTTTGAGTATTTTCAAGGAATCCAGGGACCTTGGCGGCTGAACAGTTAAGAGCACTTCCTGCTCTTACAGAGGACCCGAGTTTGGTTTCCAGAACCCACATGGCGAATCAAAGGCATCTTTAACTCCAGTTCCAGGTATTGTACACATTCTTGTGCCACCAGGCATGGCTTTGGTATACATATGTACATGAAACCAGGCAATATTCATACACACAAAATAAAAATAAGTAAATCTTTTAAAAATACCAAATGATCATCCCTTAAAACATACATACAAGTGAAATCAGACCAACTGAGCAAGTTATTTTTACGTATTTGGTAATATATATGCATATACATACATGCTTGTAAAAACAACCAATAAAAAAGGCCATAATTTTGAAAGAAGATAAAGGAGAGATATATGGGAATATTTGAAGGGAGAGAAAGCAAAGGGGAAATGGTATAATTATACAGTAATCCTAAACATAAAGATATAAAGAAAGAAAAAATAGAATTTAAAAATTAATAATTTTAAAGACCAGTGAATTATATTACAGATATGGACAGACTATAGATATAACTTGAAAGTGTTTAAACTAGCTATATATTACCTGACAATCATTAATGACTTTAATGAACTAATAAGACTATTATTAAACCAGTGTTTAAACTTGACACCTCACATATAAACAGAACAACAATGATGAATTTTTCTAATTAAATGAAACACTTAAACATGCATGGGATCTTATTGTGCAGCAAATTAACTCTCAACCGATGCAAATTTCCTTTTTTCCCCAGCACTACAGGAAGAATACTGCCTTACTCTAGAGTTAATCTCACTGATTTTAGAAATACCTGAAGCCTGGGCATGGTAACAAAGATGCCTTATAGCTCCTGACGTTCACAGCATCAGCTTAGCCATGGATGTGCAATTCACTTCATCTGAAAAACAGCTTTTTTTTGTTTAAAATATTGTTATCTCCATTCTCCTCATTTAAAAAAAATGGCAACTATTTTAAAAAAGTAAGTTGGAAAGGCTAAGAAAAGTAAAGAAACTCACCAATGCACACACATTTGAAAGAAAATACAAGTAAATTTTATGCCAAATATTAGCAATTTAAAAATCCCTTGATCTCAAATTTCTACCAACCTAGTACATATTACCAATCCACAACCTGCCCAAAAAAATATATGTCAGCAAAGTTGAAGCAAAATTCACTCTTGTTAAACTGAGCATAGACAACATGGAGTTTGCTGTTTGGAACATGGAAGTCAGCAGAGAGCCAGCTGAAGAATTTGATAAAAATGACCTAAAGTGAAATTGTAGGAATATGGAATATTTGAAATACAGATTCCATATATGAAATACAGAATCAAGTCTATATTAAAGAAATGCCTTGTATTAATCCAGAGCAGAGAATATATTCCCCTTTAATTGCGGAAGTCATCAAAGTGAGGAACAATTACTAGCTCTGCGTTTTATGCAAAATTATGTAATTAGATTTTGACTTTCCAGGTTAGCTTATGGAGAACTTCAAAATCACTTCCATCCTCACAAGTCAGAAAAAATAGTGGCACAAACTGAAAAATAATTGTCTTTCTTAGGTCTACCAAAGAAATTATGTTACAACTAAAGATTACCCCTTATCAGTAGGGAAGTGGCTATAGATACTCAGAGCCCTATTAGAGAAATTGAATGAAGGACAGGGATTTCTGGGCCAGGACAAAGGAATGGGAACTTAAGCTGCCCTGGTAGCTTGTTGGAAGCTCAGTACAAACAAGTTAGAAAGTTTGAACTTTGTCTTATAGGAGTAGAGTCCTAGGCTCTATGAGAGAAATTACTATTGATGTTCAGGTAAATAGGCATAGCTTTCTAACTATCTCTGCTTATATCCTTGGACAAAGGCTACTCTCTGCCCTAACCAGGGAAGCCTGCCTTTGCAGTGAATGGCAATAAATTTCAGAGACCCATATCTGCCCAGAATGCTGAGAGTAAGTGATGGATGAAGGTTTATCCCCCAAAAAATCATTTATTACTAACTCTTATAAGGCTCAGAGGAAACTGTCAAAGTGGAAGATTGCAATAGCTGGAAGATTATAAGGGCTTTAAAATCCTATCTTCTAGACAAGACACAACCAATATAAGTGTGAACTCCAAGCAGCTATAGTTATTTACAGTAGGCCTAAGCAAGGATGGCTTTCTCAGTCCTTTTTCAGAGAAGCTCCTTCTTACAGTAGACGGCAAGAAAGAGACACTCAACTGGTCAAAGTGCAGAGCATGAAACAGTGGAGTACTCAACCATAAATAGGAGTGACACATCACTGCCCTCCTCACAAGGCTCAACCGTTGTCCTGGAAGAGAAGGCAGAAAGGTTGTAAGAGCCAGAGGTGGTGGATAACTTCAAGGAAACTGTCTTCCATACACAAACAGGAAAGTTGCACATATGAACTCACAATGGTTGTGACAGTGTATACAGAACCTGTATAAACTCCCTCATGCTGGTGTAGGGGGCAGCATAAAGTCACAACAACACCAGCTGGAGATCCAATGGCCTTTGATAGCTTCTGGAATATAGAAAGTCAATTGTCTCTAATAATGGTGTGACTCATAGTAGATAGACTGCACTTTGTGGCAGGCTCCATTCCCAAGAGCACTTGGACAGCACAAACTGGACCCAATCAAGGAAGAGACGAAGAAGAGGAGGAGGAATTGAAGTTGCGTGGTTAGGAAGTGGGGATGAATTTGGAAAGATGTGGAGAAGGGGTGGATATTATCAAAATACATTGCATGAAGTTCTTAAAGAATTAACAAAGTCATTATTTTAAATTAATTGAAACTATATCGAGGAGCAGGAAGGAAGTCTTAGGAGGTGGCATGGTTTGAAAGATTTGCCTGCTCCATGAGTCATAATAAAACTTAGTGTCTCTTGAAAGAGTATTAGAGGGGTGGCCTTTGAGAGATAAATCAGATTAGTGCCCTAGAGCTTGGATGGAGTTCATTGCTTTCTGCTTTCTACCATGTAGGATCAGACAACTGAAATTGCCAGCCCCTTGATCTTAGAGCTCCAAGCATCCAGAACTGTGGAAAAATAAACTATTCCTTTCGAGTTTCCCAATCTCCAGTATTTTGTTCTAGTAGTGCTAAATGTTACACAATGGAGTTGGAGGGAGGAAACATTATAGATAGTTTAAAAATACACAGAACAAAACATATAAGGTACTTCAGAAATACTAACACTATTGCTATCTTGTATATGATGAGAAATGCATCCATTCTGGAAATACAATCTGATGTTACTTGTGATTGTACATAATTTAATCATTGCAAACTTTATAGACAGTTTACCATTTGTAGCCACAAATGATTACTTTAACGGCCAACTCTTAACTTGTTCTTTTTGGGTTTTGTGATGGCTGGGACCAAATGCCCAGTCATGTGCATGCAAGGCTAGTACTCGGCCACTGAGTTACATCACAACCTTTCTTAGTTTGGGTTTCACTTTTTTTTTTAAAAATGGGCACCCAGTATAAGCTCAGAGTCTGCATGCTTTCTGCTTTATTTTCTCATTTTTGAGAGGGCCTGCTATGACTTTCTGCTTTATTTTCTTGGGTTATTTTATAGAGGTCAAGGCTGGGGATGAGATCTATGGCCATCCCCGTGCTGAATGAGCACTCTTCTAATAAACTATATCACAGCCTTGTTTTTCTGAGTCATGCTTAGCATCCTATGTATCATTAGACCCTCCTGCTCCTCCAGGAGCTCCTGGTAGCTGCTTTCTTTTAAAGCTAACTTTAAAGCTTATAAATTAAAATGTAATCTTTTAAGGTAACCTAAATTTCAGATGCAAAAAAAAAGAAACGCTGAAGTTCCATTAACAATGTTAAATTAAGGAAAAGAAATAGTTGAAAGTAAATAACAAGGCTGTCAAGAAAAACTTAGGATTTAGGAAGAGGTGCAGTTTTCTCCATAGCCTATCATGCACTCGCAAGGCGATTCACATCTCAACTGGAGGTATAATCTCTAAGATGGTCTAGTCAGAGCAAAGTGTAGTTCTCTCCTTAGGTGATGAAAGGAGATGATTATTGCGCTTTCCTTCCTTGGATGGACAGAGAAGGTCATATTCCCAGTACTGGTAAACCTCTTACAAAATCAGTTGATGCTTCAGTTGAACTTAAACTTAAGGAAAGAAATGAGTGTTTTTCACTCACTTAACTTGAAATACAAAGAAGAGGACTGTGAACATCTGTCTGTCTGTGTAACAAAAGATGAACTTCTCTTTTTGTCTGGTTTCTTCAAAATACAGCAGGCTGCCTATAGGTAAAGTAGGAAAAATGCATTGTACATTTAGGAATGTTGTGCATGGAGCAATAAAAGGAAAACTATAACAATAGTACAAAGAATGAGCGTGAACAACTGGGAATGTATTATTATTAGGTCTGTATAGTATACTTAATGAAGTAAAATTTTGTTACAATGTAGACTTACCAAATCATGTTGTAAACTCTAGAAATCAAGAATGGTTTGAAAAGTACCAACTTAGGTCAACAGAGAAGATAGAACCAGATTACACAGTGCACGCAGTGTTCTAGTTTGCTTTCCTGTTGTTGAGCTAAACAATGTAACCAAAAGCAGTGCAGGAGAGGAGAGGATTTATTTTAGCTTCCACTTTCAGGTCAGAGTCCATCACTGAGGAAAGTCGAGGCATAAACCCAAACAGGTTCTGAAGAAGAATGCTCAGAGGAATGCTGCCAGCTGCTTAGCCCACTCCCTGCCTCATGCTCGGCTAACTTGCTTAATACAGTCTAGACCTACCTGCCGAGGAACGGTGACAGTCACAATGGCAAGGCACTCCCACACCAATCGTTAACCAAAACATGGCCACAGCCTAATCCATCTGGGAAATTTCTCAACTGACTTTCCCTCAAATGACCGTAGATAGGTCAAGAGCTGAAGCGAACTTGGCAAGCACATCACTGTTAAACCACAACCTTTCCTTTCTTGTTCGTCTCCCAAAATACATGCTAACAACACAATATAAAACATAATAAGACTTTTTCAATTTTTATTTTATTTTTTGAGATTATAAATATGATCACATCATCCCCCACCCCTTCATTTTCCTCCATCCTAACCCCTATATACCACTTCTGGCTCTCTTTCAAATAATATAGCATCTTCCCAGCAATAAATGGTGCTGGGAAATCTGGATGTCCACACACCAGAAATTGAAATTAGGCCCCTATCTATCACCTTGCACAGAACTAACTCCAAATGGATCAAAGACCTAAATGTGACAAAACACTGAAACTGCTAAAGAAAGTATAAGCAGTACCCTACATGATATAGACGTAAGGAAAATCTTTCTGAATAGGACTCCATTTGCCCAAGAATTCAGGCCAACAGCTACCAAGTGGGACTTCATAGAACTGAAAAGCTTTTGCACAGCTGAAGGGAAAAATTAAAGGTGAAACGGAAGCCCACAGAATGGGGTAGAATCTTCACCAGCTACACACCTGATATCAAATTAATATCCAGCACATATAAGTAACTCAGAAAACAAAGAGTCAAAAACACCAAATGACCGACTAAAAAAATGGGCCTGGGAACTGAACAGAGAGTTCTCAAAAAAGGAAAATAGTTGGCTAAGAAATATCTCAGAAAATGCTCATCAAACTTACCAATGAGGGAATTGGTGGGAAATTTGAGCTACCACTGTCTTTTAAAAATTGTAGTCTTTAGCAGTTCAGTGTATCTTTAAAATTTTAAAGTCTCTTAGCTATGGACTTTTTAATGGAGGTAGTGCGCTCCCAATTGTCAAAGGTGTAACTTGTTTGTTTGTTTGTTTTGTTTTTTGAGACAGGTTTTTTCCTGTGAAAGAGTCCTGGCTGTCCTGGACTTCACTCATTCTGCAGACTAGGCTGGCCTAGAACTCACAGAGATCCTCCTGCCTCTGCCTCCTGAGTGCTGGGATTAAAGGCATGTGCCACCATCGCCCGGCTCAAAGCTGTAACATTTTATACTGCAAAATAAATGTTGGTAGTATTAATTACTGCCAGGTATAAAACAGATGTGTGCCAGTCTACTAGAGATTTTATAAATGATTGATTAAAGTAATAATCAAGGAAGAAAATACTCTTCATACAGAAAGCACAAGAAAATTACCAAGTTACACTCTCTCCTAAAATATTTATTAATGACAATGATGGTTTTGCTTTGGTGGCAGGAGGTGAGTTCTAGACAGAATCTCGTTCTGTAGACCAGGATAACATAGAGCACAGTATGTATCCCGGACTGTCCCCAGGATTATCGCAATCCTCCTATCTCCATTTCCCAAGTGAAGGGTTGATAGACATGAGGCATCACACATAGCTGACTGCTCCTCTTCTTAACCCCAGCTCCCTCAGGGAGCGAAACTCATTCTGTGACCCACTTCCAGGAAAAGAACTTAATTAACTGCCTTCCACTGAGTGTTGTCTCGGCTTGTGGCTTGATGTTTAATGACTTTAGGAAAGGGAAAACAATAAACAAAGACATAACCTGGCATCCACCACCTCAGACAAGTGTTCGAGTATCATTACCAGCACCAAAACATACTGACCTCACCCCTTCCTGTTCAATGGAGAGCACAGTATGCAGGAGATCTCCATAAAGAAAGAGAATCTCATAGGAAAACTCCAAGCAAACACAAACCAGGGAACATTCTACAAAGCTCTAACCAGTCCTCTTCAAAGTGTCAAGTTCATGAAAGACAAAGACCGACCTGTTGTAGGCTGGAGCAGACATGGCAACTAAGCACACTGTGGAACTGAATCTGCAAAGAAAAAAGAGAAATGCTGGGAAAAGGCATAGCCAAATAAGATCTGTAATTCCATTTACAATGTTATACCACTAACAATGCCTTAGTTTTATTTAATGCTTAATGCTATATACTGTGATTTAACTGTTCTGTAAAATTACTGTACAAAGTCAAGAGTTTCCTGATACAATTTTCAGAGTGTCTTGCTCTTGTGGATCTCTTTTCCCAAGTTTCTTCTTCTAACCCACTGCCCCACCACCACCACCACCACCACCACCACCACCACCACCACCACCCACCCCC
>CABHPH010066428.1:0-13316 GCA_902168325.1 Peromyscus nudipes | reverse complement strand
GACCTTGATCAGATATCCTCCCTAGAGTAATTCCCTGCTGTTTTTTTTCCCTCCTAAACAGCTTACCAAAGGTTCCTTGTTTGTGTATCCTGCATATTGGTATAATGCTAGAATGCAAAACATCTGTAGCAAATTTTGCCCTCCCAGGTTCTTCCACTGTGCTGTAAGTCTGTATTTAAGGCCTCCTCCCTCCTTCAATAAAGGGCATTCTACTGAGATGAATGACCTGCTGTCTTGTCTCTCTTTTTAATCCTCAGCACCTCGCTTGGACATGGTGAATGGGTAGCAATGCGGGCATTGCTACAGGTATCCTCTTCATGAGGAGTTTCTCAAACAGTTTCACTGAATTCGAAAAGATTAATTTCTTTTGGAGCGTAACTGACCCTGGGGGAAGGGAAACACTGGACAGTAGCCCAGTCAGTCATCCTGCCCCACCTAAGGAGAGGACGGCTGGGAAGCACTTACAAAGCCCACAATACAGAGACAGTGCTCGCTGAAACAAGGCCCAACAAAATTACAGCACACTTCCCACCCTTGAACCCCATCTCTGCCTTAAGGAAGATCCATTTAGAGTAATTCCTTTTACCTGGTACTTCATGTTGGGCAATAAAGACAACATTATAAGACACACTAAACAAGAAAAGACATAGTTTGAAGAGAAAGAGGAAGCCTTAGAAGGAAAACCAGATATGTCAGAGATGCTGTAATTACCAGATTGGAGGCATAACAACCATTTCTTAGGATTTCCATCTTTCTGGTTACACTACCTGTCTTAGTTAGGGATTTTATTGCTTTGAAGAGACACTATGATCCCAGCAACTCTTATAAGTGAAAACATTTAATTGAGGTGGCTTGCTTACAGTTTCAGAGGTTCAGTCTATTATCATCATGGTGGGTGCATGGTGGTGCGCAGGCAGATGTGGTGCTGGAGCAGCTGAGAGTACTACATCTTGCAGGTAATGAGAAGTAGACTGAGACAATGGGCCATATCCTAAGCATAGGAAACCTCAAAGTCTACCCCCACAGTGACACACTTCCTCCAATAAGATCATACACACTCCAACAAAGCCACACCTTCTAATAGTGTCATTTCTTATGAGATTATGGGTGCCAATTACATTCAAACTACCACACTGCCCATCTAGTCTCAAATATTTCTAAGAGCTTTAGTGAATAAAGGATCATTCAGCACAAGCAGTTAATACTCACCAGTAGAATTCAAGGGTGAGTCTAAGTATGATTGATTACTACAATATTCCACATTAATAGAATACAGAACTAAAGTCATTCAAAAATGCAAAAAAAAAATGGCTGAATCCAATAATTGTAACAAAAAACTCAACGAAGAAGAAATTATCTTAATGTAATCAAGGCCATATGTGAACAATTCATAGCTGATATCATACTCAGTTGCTATGGATATCGCTCTGTATAAATAAACACTGATTGGCCAGTAGCCAGACAGGAAGTATAGGTGGGACTAACAGAAAAATTGAGGGAACAGGAAGGCTGAGAAAGAGACTGTCTGGAGCCGCTGCCAGGACAAGCAAGATGTAAGGAACCAGTAAGGCACCTGCCACATGGCAAAGTATAGATTAATAGAAATAGGCTAAATATAAGAGAGCTAGACAGCGATAGGCCTGAGCTAATGGCCAAGCAGTTTAAATAACGTAAGAGTCTGTGTGTTTATTTTATAAGTGGGCTCCGGGACTTGGCGGGAGCTGGAGAGAAATTCTCCAGCTACACTCAGTGGTGAAAATATTCAAAGCCAGGTGACTAACAGCTAGTGGACAGTGAAGGTCAACTAACAAAGCTGGAGTCAGAAGCCACCCTAACTGGGTGGGCAACACATGAACCACACATGATCATCTCTCTAATTGCACTAGTGGGACATGCATAGAATGCAAGGACCCTTCATTGGCTCAATCCACAGTAACCAGAGAATTAACCAATCTCACTAGAGATTACTTCAGCACATGTCAGGTTTTTTCATGGCCCTGAAAAAATTCCTAGACAAAGGAAAGCAATCCAGTAGATTTTTACCCACTTGAAAGGTACTCTAGGGAGTTTCATTCTCTCAATTTCCCACTTTTCTGTAATTCTTCTCAATAATGCTTGTTCATGCTTTGCATACTGCCTTAAGAGTCTATGTCTTTAATTTTTCTTGACTTGAGACAGTGAGCCATCTCAAATTGACCTTTGGTGACAACATGATGAGTGTCCAGCACCTTAGGACCATGGTTCAAACACAATTGGGCAGAGCAAGTTCTTGCCATAGGAAACACCAAAAATTCAAACAAACAAAAAAATCAACCTAACAAACAAAAAAACCCTGCATCAGCACAAAATTAGTTGTGTTTCTAATAACCAACAATACGTTATATGAAGAGGAAATTAATTTAGGAAACCAATCTTGCTTATAATAGCATCAAAAGAAAAATCTAGAAACAAACTTAAAAATGGAAGCTATGTATTGACGATTCAAAACAGGCATATACTAACCAAGAAAAAAATAAACAAGATCCCAAGAAAAAAAGTCATGTTGTATTTCATGTAAGACAATATAACAATATTAAAGTGTTCATAATTCCAAAGCAGTTTACAGTCTATGAAATAGCTATTGAAGTCTCAATGATATTTTTCTTTTTTCCTCGTATTGAAAAACAGATCCTTTCCTCACACAATATACCCTGATTACAGCCCCTTCTCTACTCCTTCCAGTTCTTTCCCACCTCCCTTTCCCTCTGCATCCACTCCCTTTCTGTCTTTCACTAGAGAGAACAGGTTTCTAAGAGATAGCAACCAAACATGACAAAATAAAATATAATAAGATAAAACAAAAACCAACACATTGAGGCTGGACAAGGCAACTCAACAGAAGGAAAAGAGCCCCAAAGCAGGCACTAGAATCAGAGAACCACTTGTTCACATACTCAGGAGTCCCATAAAAATACTAAGCTGAAAATTATAATATAATGCAGAGGACCTGATGCAGACCAGCGTTGGCCTGTGCTTGCTGCTTCAGTCTCTGTGAATTCCTATAAGACTTGCTCAGTTGATTCAGAGGGCATTTTTCTCCTGGTGTCCTCCATCCCCTCTGGCTCTTACACTTTTTCCAGAAGATGATCCAGAAAGAGTGTAAGAGCCAGAGGGGAGGGAATTGATAGAGACATCAATGTACAGCTCTGTGTTACAAGGACTCTCTCTTCATAATGTCTGGCTGTAGGTCTCTGCACCTGTTCTTGTCTTCTTCCAGAACAAGCTTCTCTGATGATGACTGAATAAGGCACTGATCTATGAGTATAGCTGAATATCATTGGGAGTCATTTTCTTGATACTTTTTAAAAATTATTTTTAGCCAGTAGTGTTTGGTCTCTGAACTATCTAGTCTCTGGTTCTTGGTCACCCAAGCAGTTCTGGGTATAAGTTTCATCTCCTGTAGTGGACTTTAAGTCAAATCAGACATTGGTTGGTTACTCCCACAAGTTCTGTGCCCCCATTGTCCTAGCATATCTTGCAGGCAGGGTAGATTGTCGGTCAAAGTTTTGGGATGGTGTTGGTATTTATGATTCTCTTTTGGAAGCCTGCAGAGTACTTTCCCACACCAAGATCGTTAGACTGTAGGCGTGAAGGCTCCATGTAGGCACCAGCTCTGCTTCTCCATGTTCAATAAATTGTTGTGGTTATTGTCCTAAGCAATGGGACTCTGCTGTCAGTTTGTGGAAAGCAACCAATTGTTTCAGCAACAGCCTGGGTTATTTGAGGATTCCTGTGGGACTCCTTTGGCCAACAAATCAATTGACTGCAACACAGTCCTGGTACTAGAAGCTTCATTTGGTGACCAGAGATGGTTCATTGGGACTCCATTACCCCCATTGTTAGCAACCCTCATTAGGATCACCTTCATATATTTTAGGGGGTTTCCACTGCACTAGGTTTCCATACCTTCCTTCAAATGCTACCCAATTCCAGCTGTCCTTCTCCTCCGTTAACCGTATCTCTTCTCCCTCTCCTCACCCTATCCTCCCATTACAGTCCCTACCTGAAGCCATTCCATCCATAAAATCTGTTCTATTTCCTCCTCCCAGAGAGATCCATGTTTCCACATTTGTTCCTTCCTTTATACCTAACTTGTCTGGGTCTACTGATTGTAGGTTGGTTATCATTTATTTAATGGCTAATATCCACATATCAGTAAATTCATAGCATATTTATATTTCTGGGTTTAGGTTATCTCACTCAGAATATTTTTTTTTCTAATTCCATCTATTTGCTTGCACATTTCATGATGTTATTTTTTTAAGAGTTGAGTAATACTCCATTATGTAAATGTACCACATTTTCTTTATCTGCTTTTCTGTTGAGGGACATCTATGTGTTGCCAGTTTCTGGCTATTATGAATAAAGCCATTATGATCATAGTTGAGCAAGTGTCCTTGTGGTATGATGGAGCATCCTTTGGGTATATGCCCTAGAGTGGTATAGCTGAATCTTGAGGTAGACTGATTCCCAATTTTCTGAGGAACCACTGTGTTGATTTCCATAGTGGATGTACAAATTTGTACTCCCATCAGTAATGGATGAGCGTTCCCCTTATTCCACATCCTCATCAGCATGAGCTGCTACTTGTGTTACTGATCTTAGCCAAATAGGTGGAAGATAGAATCTTAAGTTTTGATTTGCATTTCACTGATGGCTAAGGATATTGGACATTTCTTTAAGCATTTCTCAGACATTTGAGTTTCCTCTATAGAGAATTTACTGCTTAGATTTGTACCCCATTTTAAAATTGGAGTCTTTATTTTTGTGATACCTAGTTTGTACTATGTATATATGATATTAGTTATCTATCAGATGTGGAGTTGCTAAAAATCTTTTTCCATTCTGTAGGCTTCTGCTTTGTCCTGTGGTGTCCTTTGCCTTACAGAAGTTTTTCAGTTTTATGAGGTCATGATCATTAATTGTTTATCTTAGTGCCTGTGCTATTGGTGTTCTGTTCAGGAGGTCATCTGCTGTGCCAATGCATTCAAGGCTATTCTCCATTTTCTCTTCTATGAGGCTCAGTATATCTGGTTTAATTTTGAGGTCTTTGATCCATTTGGACTTGAGTTTTGTGCAGGGTATTAAGTATGGATCTATTTACATTCTTCTACATTCAGGCATCCACTTAGAGCAGCATCATTTGTTGATGATGCACAGCTAAGCAGGCCAGGGGAACAGGTAAGCCAACTAAGCCTCTTTCCTCCCTTCAACCAAGTGCCCAGAGCACATATCACAAACAAAATTCATCTCAAATTAACAAATATTTAAACATCATACCTGAAACTGCAAAAGTCCTAGAAAGAAATAGGAGAAAAGCATCATAATACTTATTTTGACTATAATATATATGTATATGTATATATATATATATATAATATTACAAAAAATATAAACAACAAAACAAGAATGAACAAGAACTAACAAACAGATTTTTCCAGAGCAAAGAAAGAGTCAGCAGAGTGGATGGCAATCTGCAGAAGAGGAGAAAGCATTGGCCAGCTATGTGGGACAAGTGCTCAGTCTGCAGAAAGACATAAGGAAGTCCCACAACTGAGGAGTTTAAAAATACTCTGAACAAACCAATAACCTGATTTATATAGAAACAGGATAAAAACTGGAATAAGTTAAGCACATATCCAACAAAAACAAAAAACAAAACTCTAAAAATATTTGCAAATGGCCAGATGTATAATATATAATTATTATTTTTAAATTATAGATATAGTATGTGTAAAATACATGTAAAAATTGTATAACATGTTTGACCTCTCTCATGAAATCCTAACATATCACAATTACTATTGTGGAGAAAATAAACAAAAGCCCTGTCAAGGATGTAGAGAGGATAGAACTGCTGAATATTGCTGTAGATGACAGCATGGAGGTCTTTCCGAAGATTAAAAGTAGAACATCCATACACGTCAGTAATTCTAGTTCAAGATATTTAGCCAAATAATTGAACTGAATGATTTTGACATTGAGCACTTTAAGTCTCATTATTGGATTATTCACAGTAGCTAGAAATAGATAAAAAATCAAGTGTTCATTGAGAGAGGCATGGTTAAGAAAATATGATAATGTATACACTGGTGTATTATGTACCTTTAAACAGACAGGATCTACCAATATAAGGAACAATATGTACAAATATTAAGGACATTATGCTAATTGAAATAGACCAGAAAGATAAATCCTGCATAATCCCACATAATCCCACTTACACAAGATAACTAAAATAATTAAATCAATAGATTCCAAGAAGAACTGTGATTACTATGATCTAGACAAATGGGAAACCGAAGGCTATTAGTCAATGTGCATAAAGTTTCTATCAGACAACATAAACAAGTTTTAGAGACCTGATGCATAATATTGTACATACACTCTACAACAATGAATTATACACTAAAAATTTGATAACAGTGTGGATTACATGTAATGTATTCTTACTACAGTGAAAGACTCCAAAACCAGCATCAAAATGAAGAATTCCTTAAGAGATTAATTAGGAGACTGACTGGGAAAGAATCTCTGAAGTGACTTGTTGAATCATAGAAATTGATGAAAGAGAGTAAGACAGATAGAAGAAAAATGTAAGAACGAAGGAAAGAATAAAAATAACAGGACTGTGGGACAGCTACAGAATTTGTAACTAATAAAAAAGGGAGATAAAAGGGAAAAGAGACAAAGGAAGAGGAGCACCATTTGAAGCAATAACAGATGATACTTCCCCTAAATTAATTTTAGCAATTAAACCACAGTTCTAGTAAGTAAAATGAACATCCAGAAAAGAATATCTAGCATATTATCCACAAATTTTAGATAATCAAAGCTTGAGAAAAATTATTGAAAGCAAACCCAACAATAGCACACCAAACCTATCATGGTAGCTTTGTGGAACTGTGAGGAAAATGCTCAGTGGAAACATTTTGAAGAGATGAGACTAATTTTGGCTCATGGTTTTAGGGAGACCAGTCATCATGTCAGGGAGGTCACAGCAGAGCAACCCTGTCCATGGCGATAAGAGTATGAGGTACAGCTGTTCACTTGGTGCCAGACCAAGGACAAGAGTGGGTGGGTGCAATCTTTAAGGGCTCACTCCTACTGGACTACTACTTTTACTTAGTTCCTTCCTTCTAAAGGCTCCATGGCTTTCAAAATAGTGCCACAAGATAAAGATTAAGCATTTAAAACATAGTCTCTCACGGGAGATATTTCAGAAGACAACCATGACATTCCATCCCTGGCTCTCATGTCTATCTCATATGAAAACTGAGTTTAGTCCAATTTCAAGCATCTTTGTTGGGTTGTAGCTCTAAGGGCTGGATAGCAGAGTAGTGTAGTACTTAGCTCTCACCTGTAGCCTGTAAGTCTAGCTCCAGGGCTCCTTGAGTCCTCTTCTGGCCTCCATGTGCCCATACATGGCCACATACACACAGGGAGACACACACACATTCACATGCAGAAAAATAAAGGTCTTCACCTTTTAAAAAGTTCTAACACTGTTCAAAAGTCCAACATTAAGTCTTTCTTGAAATTCTAGGCAAGTTTTAGCTATGGGATCCCATTTAAAAAGAAGCAACAGCATACTTTAATGTATAACATCACAGGCTAAACATTATCATTTCAAAAGGATGGAAGAGGAGCAGAGCAACACTGAAATGCTACTGGAAAGACATTAAATCCTGTAGTGGATTCCCAGGCACACAATGGCTATGTGCTTGGGATACACCGGCACATCTGTATACCACTAGATCTGAGCACCATTTCCTCTTATGACCCTGCCACCTAAAGTACACAGGCCCCTCTCTTGGACCAGTTCCACTTAGTGACTGCAGTTCTTCCCTACAGATGTTCCATGTTCTTAACATCTCCTACATCCTGGGGTCTCTACTGAAATGCAGGCTTCACCTGCATAGCTTCCTTTATGTTTAAAAAGCATAAGGGCTCTCTGTAAGGAGTACAACCCTGACATTCATGTCCTGGCCTCATAGGCCTTTGTTTGGAACCTTGGTGCCAGCCCCCCGATCTTGCAAATCTTAAACCCTTTATTTCTAAAAAGACTAAGATCATATGAACAAGGCCAACTTCTGCTTTCTAAGAGATAGACAGCCCCCTGGCACCATGACCACAGTAGGTTGAGTGTCTTCACAACTGAAACTGGAAAAATACTTCCCTAGGGTGCCATTTCCCCGCAGGGCGCCCCAGTAGCATTCTGTTTTCAAATAAAAGTCTCAATTTTATATTCTGAAGTCTTTGACAAGTAGGAATCTAGCATTCAAGATACATTTCTAATTGTCTTCATGCAAAGTGATTTAATTTTTCTTTAGTAGCACTATTCTCTAGTTTTTAAACATTTATTTGTGTATATGTGTGTCCACAAATGCCAGAAAATCCCTGGAACTTGAATTAAATATGGTTGTTTGTGAGTCTGCCTGTGAGTTTGCTGAATACTGAAGTAGATTCCTCTGGAAGATCAGGAAGTTCTGACCCATCTTTTCAGTCCCCTAATCTTTTTAACAATTACAGATGTTTTATCCACGATTTCTTTGTCTGGAACTTTAACAATGTTCATGCTCCCTTTCCTTACCAAATTATACATTAGTTAATCATTTCTGATCTAATTTTTACTCTCAATTATTGCTGTAAGTCAGGCTAAAAGCAGCAAGCACTATAACCATGACACAGATAGAATGTTAAGCCATTTTAAAAATTTCTCCAACAAATAGAATTCACTCATTACTTTTTGTTTTAATATCATTCAAATTTCCAGACTATAGGTAAAATTTAGTGGGAGTCTTTGACAGAGTGCAGCAAGAATGGCCTCTGTGCCAGGTAGAGTCTTTGTGTGCATGTGAAACTTTGTGAGCAGTCTTTATTGTCAACACTTCTGTTGGCATTCTGCTGTTCTAAACTCCAGCAGAATCACCAATTAAATGGAGATTATAAAACTCTACGTTCTTCTGTATGTCCCAAGTACTGCTACCAGCTTGAGAAGACAGGCCCCTTAGGCTATGTTAGAAATTACCACATGGTCAGGTTTAATCATAGCAATGGCTTTACTTTCTGGTACCAATTGTCTGTAATAGTTACTTTTGTATTTATGATAAAGGCACCTGAAAGAAAGAGCCTAAGTCAGGGAAGGTGTTTCTAAGTTGTTGTTTTTTTTCACATGGTTTCAGTAAGTTGTGGCTAAGGATACACAGAAGTGTGGCCTCTATCCACAGTGATGAAAATATATGGTAGCTCTATGCACATCATGGACAACCAATTGGCAGATACAGTAGGCCAGAAGCAGGGTTGGGTATAACTTCAAAGGCCCACTGTTGCTGACTTAGTGTCAGCCAGGTCCCACCCCATCAAAGTTCCATGACTTTCAAAACAATATGTAATCTGGGAAAAGAGTGAGCATTCAAAACGTGAGTCTGTGAGATATTTCAGGCTCAAACTTTAACATCTATCTTAGATCAAAGCAATTAAGTATACATAAAATTTCAGAAACCTTCTAAGAGAGAAAAATTAAATATTTTAAGGAGAGAGCAAGTAATAAACTATACTCTGTGAAATTCTCTTCCAAAATGAAGAAAAAAATGAAAGATTGTCAGACAAACAACAGTTGAGTGAATTCATAGCTAGTAGACTTTCCTTTGTATGGCATGCTGCAAAAAACCTTTTAGAAAGGAGAAACTTAGGTAGGTTCACATTAATTTTTTTGAACTTGGTCTCCAGATAGTGTTGCTGTGGAAGTGTAGGAGGTGGAGTGTTGGCAGAGAAAGTGGGTGCCAGGGGTGGGTCTTAAGGTTCTCCAATGGAAAAGAATAGAGAACTTGGATATAAACTCACATATATACATCCACTCATGTTTAGATGTCAGAACATATAGAGGAAAAACAAGCCTCTTTGACAAATACTGCCAGGGGAAAACAGATATCTGCATGAAGAAGAATGAAACTAGATGCCTATCTCTCACTCTGCATAGAAAAAAATTAACAGTGGACAAAGATATAGGACCTGATTCTCTGACACTGTTAAAGGAAAGCACTCTAAGATATAGGTATAGACAACAACTATGTGAAAAGAGTTCCAGTAACTTAGGAAAATTCCGAGAATCTACAGGGTTTGTAGGATTGCATGAAATTGAAAAGTTGTACAATAAAGGAAACAACTATCAGAATAAAGAGACAGCCTACAGGATGGGAGAAAATCTTTGCTATCTATACATCTGGCAGGAATTACTATTTTGAATCTACAAAGACTCCAAAAATTACTCCCCCCACAAGAAACCCAAATCAACAAATCAATAAAAGGGCAAATAAATAGTTTTCTAAAGAATAAATGTTAGCTAGGTTTTTATTAAAATGCTCAATATTTATCCATGAGGGCAGGTATTGTTAGATTCTAATGGCTCCCTCAGGGGAGGGGGTGAGAAGGTGCTGCATCAATGGCTCAGACACTGGGAGTCAGTTGAAGGCAAATAATGAACTTTATTTAGTAGCCGGGAAGGCCTCCCAGCACCCAGTCTGTGTCACAACCTAGTGGCATTGCGTGGTCATCCCTCATTGGCTGAGCATGATCAGGAACTCTGACAGTGACTAGGAAACCTGACAGCTCCTGTTGCTAGGCCCTCAGGCAGACTCCAGGTTGGCTCATAAGGAGTACATTATGTGCATGCCTTGGCAACTGGTCTGAGCCAGTTTCCTCAACCCTATGGGCCTGTCCTACTACAGGAAGGGTAATTTAGAATAGCCAACACAAACAAAACAATCACAATGAAGGGCTGGCAAGGTGGGAATGAGAGACTCTACTGGTGGGAATACAAACTTGCAGTGCTGCTATAGAAATTAAAATGCAAATTTCTTAGAAATCTAAAAATACACCTATCGTATGGCTCAGTTATTTCACACCTGGATATACACCAGTAAGAGCGTGAGTCAGCACACCACAGAGTTACTTGCACATCTGCATTTATTACTGCACAATTTACATCACTCTAGATGTGGGATCAGCCTTTATGTCCACCAACAGATGAATGGATAGAGAATGCAGGACACTTATTCAGTGGATGTCAAGTGAAATAAGCCAGGCTCAGAAGGACAGATATCACATGTTTTCTCAACAGCTGTATAGGGCATGAATGTAGAAGAGGAAATAGGAGCCTGGGAAAAGAGTTCTAAATGGAGGGGCAAGGCAGGATAACATAGAGCAATGGGGTGAAAACTTAATATGTCAGTTTTCTCTCAAATGCAGAATCTAGATTTAAATATGTATATTTATACATACATATTTGCACTTAACAGGAAATCAAATGGTTACTTTTCAGGGAAGGAAAACTAGGAGATAGGAAAGTAAAGATACATAGGAAAAAGGAGATTAAAGACAGGGAAGGGCAGTGGGAAGAGTGAGTAAAAGGAAGATGTAGTCATGTGTGTGTGTGTGTGTGTGTGTGTGTGTGTGTGTACATATATCATAATGAAACTCAATATTTTAGATGATAACTGAAACATTTATTTAACAAAGCTCCTCAATGGACCACAACTTTACTCAGGCCCCAAAGATGTAACTCAGATTTTGTGAAGCTAATACCAAAAACACCGGTAATAAAAAAGTAGGCCCCACATAAGTTATGTCAAACTATTAAGCTTCTATATAGCATGGGAATAAAGTAAAGAGAAAACATATTTAGGGAAAGTTTTTTTTTTAATGAATTATACATCAGGTAAGGGGGCTAAAACCCAGAACAGACAAGGGACGCAATCTACTCAGTAATAAGCAGTGAAACTTGTTTTTAAATGGGGAAAGGAGTCAAATAGGTATCACACAAAAGAAGTCAAACAAATACCCACAGATACACGGAAAATATGTTCAATTCTTCTAATCACGTGAGAAATGCAAATTAAAACCACCATGAGGAATTATCTTACACCCATTAGCTCAGCTATTCTGAAAAATGATAAAAGATAGCAAATGTTGGCAGGACGTAGAGAAGAAGAAATTGACCTTCCTTACATACTGCTGGTGGTGTGGAGAGTTAGCCCAGTCGTTCTGAAAATGGCACCGAGGTTCCTTAACAAACTCAAAATGGAGTTATTTTATTACTCAATGTTATATCTATGTCATGACCTAGAACAGTTTTTATCAGCTTACCATTGAGATGTCTGCATGTCCAAATTCACTACTGCATTACAGTATCTATAGTATGAGGCAGTTTTAGTGTCCATCAACAGATGAACTGATCTTTAAAATCTGGTATTTATACCTAACAGAATATGATTCACTCTAAAATTCCCTAGTTTAGCCTGGAGGCAGAAATTTAATCACTGCTCTACATAAACTTTTCAGGTAGAGAGAAAAGAACTCACCTTGCACTGTGACATAAAATCAGTGTGGGCGAACCAACTCTCAGGACACCAAAGCGCAGAGGAAATGGAAGACATGCATGGTCTTTCTTCAACTGGAAGATGACACTTTTTTGTAATTGTTTTAACTTAAAATGTCCAGAAGTTAATTGGGTTGATATGTCTTTCAACTTTATTCTTTTTCAGAGAGAGGAAATAAGAAATTAGTTGACCAGAATATGCATTTCCTTTTATAAAAACTGCTTTACCATAGTAACTGTCATTTTTGCCATTAAAAAATTTGAGGTTAATAGAAATGTTGAACTTCTTTAAAAAGTAAAAAATATGAAGAGCAAGGACGATGACAATGGCTGAGATTCTTGTCTCATTGAGCTGTATTTGAAGAGCTGGTTGTTATTTCCTTACCACAGTACACTGCGCTCTTAATCTGTTTACAAACGAGACAGATCCACTGGTTAAAACAGGATGTGGGTGAAGAGTCACACATGAAACTGGCTGGCCCAGACATGAGCTCAGCTGTCTGAGCTTCAGTCTTCAGGCAACCACAGGCCTGCAATGTGTCAAATCCAGATTTCAAGGCTCCAGGGGCTGGAGATGCTGGGTGACGGAGGAATCTTTTCCCCTTCAAATAGGTTTTCCAGAAGATTTAAGAACTGTATTTTGTGACATACTGCTCAAAATGTTAATTTATGTGCTCTGACGTGAATTAAGGGTAAGAACTATGATTAATGAAGGAGTAGAAGAAAAATGTTAATAATACTAAAAAAGCCGGGCGGTGGTGGCGCACGCCTTTAATCCCAGCACTCGGGAGGCAGAGCCAGGTGGATCTCTGTGAGTTTGAGGCCAGCCTGGTCTACAGAGCGAGATCCAGGAAAGGCGCAAAGCTACACAGAGAAACCCTGTCTCAAAAAACCAAAC
>CABHPH010066426.1:0-11964 GCA_902168325.1 Peromyscus nudipes | reverse complement strand
GGTGAGCTAATCTGCCTGTTATCTTGTGTAGGTGTGTACTCACAACCTCCACAGGAGTCAGCAAGGTTCTCGCTTTACGCATCTCAAAAATTATGTACTTGTGCTGTTCCAACAGAGCATTTTCACGTTTCTCATTTTAAAGACTAGAGAGTCCTGGGTATTTGGCTCAACGTCTATATCTTCCCTTTTCTCTCTTACACAGTTTAAATTTTAGATCAACAGTAGTGCCATCTTCTAACACAGAGATGAAATTTTCCTATTACCCTTTTTATAAATGCTAAATATTTTCTTTGTGTGTTTTAATAAGTATTGAGCACTGTCTGTTTTTATTTTTTTTAATTTTTTAATTTTTTATTTTTTTCAAGACAGGGTTTCTCTGTGTAGCTTTGTGCCTTTTCCTGGAACTCGCTTGGTAGCCCAGGCTGGCCTCAAACTCACAGTGATCTGCCTGCCTCTGCCTCCCGAGTGCTGGGATTAAAGGCGTGCGCCGCCACCACCTGGCTCTGTTTTTATACTTTTAGCACACCCCAGCTTCTTTCTGTAGACACTTAAGTAGGGTGGTTTGAAGGTTCCTGAAAGGTAGCCTCCATCTCTCTGAACAAAAATGTTTCTCCCAGGGTTGGAGAGATGGCTCAGAGGTTAAGAGCACTCACTGACTGCTTTTCCAGAGGTCCTAATTTCAATTCCCAGCAACCACATGGTGGCTCACAACCACTTACAATAAGATCTGGTGCCCTCTTCTGGCATGCAGGCATACATGCAGGCAGAACATTGTATACATAATAAATAAATAAATCCTAAAGAATAGGCTTTAAAAAAATGTAGCTCCCAACTACTCCACTGAGGCAGGAGAGCAGAGTGTCAGTGAAACTTATAAGACCTTACTGCAAATTTAATGAATCAAATAAAAAAGAAAGAAAGGAAATAAAAAGATTGTCAAAGAGGAAGATTGGAAATCCAGCTGAGACCACTGTGTCCAGTGTGCTCCATTAGTACAGGTTCTGGGGCACTCCAGGGCATCTGAAGGTGACCTATGACATTATAATATTAAAGTACACACCAAGATTTAAGATGTTAATGAACACAATACATGAGTTTGTGTGTAGAACTAGCTGCAACAGATGGAGCCTGTATGAGAAAACCCACATTGTGCAAATGAGCCATTCGTGGCATAAAAGTCACAACCCTTTGTACAGAGGGCCCATTTGAGCTACTAAACTCTCTTTGTTCATTTCTCTTTTCTCCCCTCAGAAGCACATCCTTTCTTCATATATTCTCTCAAGACAGAGGAAGAAGACAAGGAAATTATGGAGACATGATAATGGAAGAGAACTCCTTATCCTGGAATCTCACTGAAATTTTTTACTAGCTGAGGGACGTGAATTCTATCTAGCACAATCAACATTTCTGTTAAGGTTACTAACTTAGAAATAATATTCTTTTCATATATAGCTATTTTATGTTAAACTAACAGTAAGCCAGACTTAAGGCTTGAATGTGTATGGCTTTGGACAAACCTCACTGCTTTCTCCAGGCATATTAAATTGGTTAGCAGTAAGATATGCTATTTCCCACCTCCTGGAGATCTATTGATTGCAATCCTATCAGATATCCCCAGAAACCACCTAATCATCTCATTTAGGTTACTTAGCAATGCCTCGATGATAGTAACATCAAAATCCACCAAAGTTCTGTACATAGTTATTATAGAAACCAATGCCCTGGCACTCTCCTTTGAGAAGCCCATACTGATACTTGGATAGAGCCTACTTTCTGATACTCCTCTGTAAGAGCCTTACTACAGTGCTTCCGGGAGTGTCTGGTATTTCCTTTTAGGTACCTCTCTTTCTCTTAATCCTCATGCTTGAGTCTATATTTAAATACATTAATTAAGCTCAAACTCTGTTTCTAGTTTTTTTTTTTTTTTCTTTTGGTTTTTCAAGACAGGGTTTCTCTGGGTAGCTTTGCGCCTTTCCTGGAACTCACTTGGTAGCCCAGGCTGCCCTCGAACTCGCAGAGATCCGCCTGGCTCTGCCTCCCGAGTGCTGGGATTAAAGGCGTGCGCCACCACCGCCCGGCATGTTTCTAGTTTTATAAACTGATTAGTCCTTAAATTCTTTTCTATTACAAAGCCACCACACTTAGCTTGATACCATCTATGTGGCTCAGGCTGATTCAGTTTTCCAGTTCAGAACAACCTAGAATGCTACCAGGTGCCTACAAACCTGCCAATGTCACCACAATAATGTCCCAAATCAGCTGTAATTATTTACAAGTTAAAAGGAGGGCAGTAAAGTGCAGCATGGCTGTATTGAATGTACTGAAAGTTCTGAATGGCAGGCTGAATAATGATCCCAGCATCTTAAATCTCAGCGTGTGAAAATATTAGCATCTGATGGTAAAGTGGACTTTGTAGGTGTGATTATATTAAGGATCTTGAAAAGAGGAAATTAGACTGTGTTGTGTGGGTGACTGTGAAGTATAACAACAGCCCCCTTACAAAAGGGAGAGAAAGAGAGATTGGGCTGCACAAAGAGCTGAAGAGGGCGATGTGGTAATAATTAAAGCAAGACACAACTCTGCCAACTTTGAAGAAAAGAGCCAGGAGCCAAAGAATGCAAGAAATACGGCTCTAGTAGCTGGAGAAGTTCCTAGTTCTACTGGAGAGATAATCAAATTGTTGTTGCTTTTTAAGGCATCAAGTCTATAGTCTTTTGTTATAGCAGCAATAAAACACTCATATAGTATTAACCATATGGACTGTTAAACATTTTTAATCCTACCCACTACCCAAATCTGTGCATTCAGATAAGCAACAGTGTTGGAGAACAAGGGAGTAGCATCGATGGCATTATGTCAAGTTTTATTCTGAAGTCCTAAAGATTAGGGTTAGGGTTAGAGATAGTATGTATATATGTAGTCTCTGTGTGTGTGTGTGTGTGTGTGTGTGTGTGTGTGTGTGTGTGTACATATATATGCAAGTAAATTTTATTTTTGGAGTTAAAATATAGTTATAGCATTTCCCCCCTTCCTTTCTTCCCTCCAGTCCTTCCCATGCACAATTGCACAACCCTGGGGAAAACTAATTCTCAGACTCTCAGCATTCTTTAGATGAATGCAGTTCCTTGTCCAGGGTTGGAGTTCCATGAGAGTTCACCCTTCCCTGTTAGCAGGTCTGTTATTGTCAACTTTATTCAGGTCTTGTTGGTTATATATTAACTAAAACAATTACCAGCATGGCACAGTGTCCCTAAGAATGAAATAGTGGCATGCATATCTTGGTAGTAAACAGTAAACCGTATGATTGGTCTTAAGACCCACTCAACAAGAGGGAAACCACGCCTGGTACTGAAAACCTAGCCAACTTCCTCTCTAGAAGGAGAACCTGTAACCTCCACTTTATGAAAACAGCATAATTCCAAACTACATTCTAAATATTCACCCCTATACATACAAAAAAGCGTAGGTATCATCCCTCATCAAAGAACAGTTTCTTGGCAACAGATAGAGACCATTAGAAAGAAGATATCTAAAAGAATCTAAAAGCCTGGGTAGGAGACAACAGAAAATGCCATAATTGACAATCACAACTTGTTGGCATTGTTTAGCCTGTTTGACTCTGTCAAGTCCACAAATATTACCATACTAGGTTATGTGCTCTCAAGGAAGTAAGCGGCATCTGGCCTGAGAGCGGGGTGAGCCTTTCCTCCCTTTTGCCTCCTGTGAAATACTTTACATAGAGAACAGTGCCAGCAAGAGCGTAAAACAAAAACCACAAAAAACAAAACAACAACAACAAAAACGGAAGTTGTAGCACTTTTCCTTTTCAAAGAAAAAGGCAAAGCAAAACACACAGAATAATATCATGATCCTTTCTTTCCCCCCCTTTTTGTCAGAAATGAATGCCCCCTAGTGGCCAGAGTTTGTCACTTCACCTTTGTCCGCGGATGGAAAAAATACTCGTGGGCTATATACAAAGGAAATAAAAGAGCCCTAGCTTAATGACAGTTAATAATCTAGCAATAAAGGTGGCTGTGCCCTTATCATCTAAACATATGTTATGATCCATGCTAGTTGAAGGTAAGATTATATACTTACATTTTAAAGCCCCTCTCAAATGAACATGTCAGGAATATAATTTAATGCAGCATTTACAGAGGGAAGATGCTGAATGCAAGTAACTGGATGCAATTAATCAGGAACGGTTCTGGGAGGGGGTGAGTTTTAAGATGTGTTTTAAACAAAAGAGAGGCACGGACGGTCTGGCCAAGGGGAAAACAGGCATTTCTTCAACCACTGAATCCAGAGCTCTCGGGAAAGGACTCCTGTGAGGGACCGGGTACTTTCCCACATCCTATATGGAGTGATGATGTCAGTGACCCCTCTGTGGTGTAAGCTGTACACAGCAAGTAGAACACCGTACGTTTAAAGCCTATTGTGGCACTTTGTGTAAGAGCAAGGGCGAGGCATCCCCACTAAATCATTGCTGGCATAATCAATGTGGCCACTGCCGCGTCTAACTGTGTTTTTCGACATTTGCTGCCTTAGCACATTCCCAAAGCTATTTCTTCCTCTCCTTCAGCAACACACCACTAAAATGCTCTGGTAATCATCCTGTCCTGAACGCGAAGGCTGTGTCCGTCCTCTTCGCCATGGTCAGCTGTGCCGATAGCCTTCTGAGTTTAATGGCTTGTAATTACTGTTCCCTCCTTAAACTGTATAACTTCCGCAACTGAAAGTAAGCAGCGTGCTCGCCAAAAGCCTTCTCGAGGAGAAACAGGGAAGTGAAGCAAGGTTATTGGTACCCACGCCAAAGAGAAAGACACTGACAGTGCTGGTTCAGCCTCTTGACTGCAGGATTGAATTAAAGGCACAAGCCAAGGCTTTTCCTGAGCCTTGACCTGATGGGGCAGTGTGAAGTAACCTTATTCCTCATCTGTGTCAGATGGAGCAGGGTCATTGTGAAGGCAAGGCAAATTTGGCTATTTATTTCCTTTAATACAATCAATTATTATGACAGTTCATCAAGGTTGGGGGTAAGTGAAATTCTAAGGATGCTCAGTCTATAAAAATTCTATTACTTCTGGCTCTGTAGATTAGCGTCAGCATGAGCCTATTCAAACACTCTTGACCTCACCAAGAGAACGAAATCCAAATGTAAATATCAGTCAATATATATCATATGTCAAGTTCTCACCTATCTTTAAAAACTGTAATGTAGAGAGTCTACTTGCCAATAAATGAAATAATATAAAAGATTTGTAAAAACAAACAAAAATACCAACAAACGCAATTCTGGGTATTCTGGGTAGATGTTCACTGCCTCTAAAAAGTGAACATTATAAGAATATCCTCAAAGCAAATATCATTAATTTTTTTAGAGGAGAGAAGAAGGGGAAAACATGATTGGGCTGGGAAAAATCAATTAGTTAATTAATTAATAAGTGTTTTTGAAGTGAATAAAATCTGTATAAAAGATAAAAGTTCATGGAGAGAACTGTTTCGGTGGGTGAACTGCTTGCTGTGTGGCCATGAGGTCCCAAATTCTAATCTGCAGCACTCACATAGGAAGCTGGGCAGGATGCAACTATAATCCTAGTGTTAGGAAGATTGGAGACAGGAGGACCTCAGAGGCTTGCCCATAGATTCAGCAAAAGATCGTGCTTGAAAAGTATAAAATGGGATAGATTTAATCATGTATGGATTTATGTGTATGAAATTCTCAAACAATAAAAAGTTAAAAAAATAAAAAAAATAAGGTGGAGAGTTATTGAGGAAGACAGCCACTATCGACCTCTGAACTAGTATGCTCAAGCACAAGTGCACACACCTGCAAGCACATGCATACAGATACATACACTCTTCCACAAACAGAAAAGGAATACAATAGTAACCAATGAGGTCTTTAAGTTAAACATACTTACTTGCATAATAGGAAAGTACTGTGATTATTTATAACACAGTGTACAGTTTCTATGGCATTTTCCAGAGGACTGTATCTCATAAACGTATATATTCCAGGTTTTTTCCTACCTTAGATGTTAATTATTCCTACATCAACTGGGCATGTACTTGTAAAAATATTCCATAGACCATCTTTAGTTGATAAAGAAGTCTACTACTGACATCTTTACTAAGGCATGCATTGAACTATAAGACTGTTATGCTTTGTAAGAATTTTTGATAAAATGAAAAGATCAGAATCCTCATCATTTCTCTTTTTTATCCTTTAATATCATTAGTGAAATATTTGTGCACACTATTTTTTTCTTCATTCTAATTCATCATTTCCTTTTCCTTAAGAATGTAGCTTTATAGATTGTAATAAGATAAACCACTAGGTCTTTCCTCAGATTAAATTACTATTAAACTATTTTTAGAACTTGTAATATTAAAGTATTGGGAATTAATTTTGTAATAAGAAATGAGGTTAGGATCCTGTTTAAATTATTTTCAAAAAGTTAGCTAATTATCTTAGCATGATTTAACATTGCAAATATTATTTGTTCTCATTATTTGTAATAATGGGACTATTGGATTATAAATACTGGCAATATATAATTAATCACTTTCTTGGGATTTTTCTGTTTCCATGGGCTCCATTGGCTCACACTCTCTTTGTTCTTAAAGGTTATATGAACTCCTCCCCGAACACCATTACTCTCTTAATGCTTGATTTCCTTTGCTATTTGTTCCTGCTTCACACTTACAGATGAAATTTCAGCTCACAATATTCATTAAACAACAAACACTTACTGGTATTTTGATAAAATTCATATCACTTAGGCATACTATTGAGAAAATAATGAGTAATTATCCATTTTCTTGCTGTAGCCTTACAACAGAGTACATCTTTCATTTGTTCATCTGCTTTATTCCTCACAGGAAAAAGAAATTACCACATATCTAATCCATACCTTGTTCAAATTTTTTCCTGCATACCTTTTAAGTGTGAATGTTGCATTTTCCTTCTGCATTCCTTAAACAATTATTAGATATTGTCTTTGCTAGAATTTCATATGGTATATTGAAATGTATTGTTGATACTTTCTTCTTGGAGTCACTCTGTCCTACGTTCTTTCCAGAACATAACTATAACAAAGAAGTTGCTATCTCTTTTGCTATGCTCTAAGGCCTCTCTAACGATTTGCAAATTATTTATGACTTCAAAGTTTTCAATAAACGTATTTATAAGATTTAATGGAAAGTGCTTGATTAAGCTCCTTGACAGCTTTTCAACATTGTCTGGGAATATTCTTCTATATCAGTCGCATTTTTTTCTGATTTTTTTTTTACTTTCTTTTTATTTATTCTTTGTGTCTCTCACATCATGCCTCCCAATTCCATCCATCTCCCTTCCCCTGCTCCCCACAATAAAACAAAACAAAATTGAAGAGAAAAAGGGAAATTCTCATCATGGAAGCTGCAGTGTGACACAGTGAGTCACACAGTAAGCCCCTTTATCCATGTATCTTTACATGCAGGCATTCATCACAAAGAATCATTGGTCTGGTTCAAAGACCCCCGGTCTCTGCTACAGCATCAATGCTGGGCCCTCACTGGGACTCTTCCTGGACATCTTTTTGCTGCCCTGTGTCATGGAGATCCTGCAGCCCTGGGTCCATAGGACTGACCACCCCTCACTTCCCCATCCCTGTGATAAATGATTTTATGTTATCTGACACAAAAATACTCATTATTACAAACACTAATTATTAGCAAACACTCTTTTTGATTTTTCTTTTTTTGTAACAAGAGAGGTGAAACACCCTCTCAAATAGCAGTCATCCAACGCAGCTTTCTGAAGGTCCCTTTTTCCTTGGTGGACCCATTTAGGTCATCATGTGGGTGATGCAAATCTATCTATCTAGGGAAGATATTCCTGTACTTACGTTTGTGGTACACCATTGTCCCTAAAATAGTCAAGGAGCCTATGTAAATAATGTCCTTTCTAAAATGCAGAGGCATTTCTTTTTTAAAATTAATTAATTTATTTTATATCCTGGCCACACGGCAAGCTTCCCCTTCCTCCTAGTCCTTCTCCCTCCCAACCCCCTTTGTTCCCAGCCCCCAATTCACTACTCCTCCTGTTAAAGGAAGGGCAGGCTCCCATGGATATCAACAAAACGTGGCATACCAAATTTTGGAAGACTAACCACTTCACCATTTATTAAGGCTGAAGGTGACCCAGTATGAGGAATAGGGTCCAGAAAGTCAGTAAAAGATTCAGAGACAGCCCCTGTTCCCACTAATGCAGATGCACTTCTTAAATTGCAAATTTGCTTAGAATAATCCTAGGAAGTCCAGAAAAATCCTGCTGAAGTCGCTTTTAGATATAACTTTGGTACATGGCTGACATTAATAGTCTTTCTGTTGCTTTGTAGCTATTAAATACAACATGCTTAAAAGGAATAGGCCAAGGGGACCTGATTCTTCCAATGAGATAACTATGGATATTTCACCCAACATAAAGTACGTCTTCCGATAATTATTCTCATTATTTCTTCTACATTGCTAGTTACACTACCTCCCACATTCTTATTTGTCTCTGCCTCTATGACTCCTTGAATGACCTGGAGATCATGCCAATCCTCTCATTTTTGTGTCAAGAATCAAAACTTCTCACATATCAAGTCTATTATAATTGGAGTCACTATAGTCTATGTAGATACAATTGCTAAAAAGAAATTTACTCAGTGGCTACTAGTAACAGTTAGTACATAAGTTTCTTTCAGTATATTAGTGAATAACGGTAAATGTTTTGATTTGTTGAACATTATTTTGTAGACATAATAATATCTACTGTGGTTAGTTTTCCATGTTCAATTGAAAATACATAATCTGTTCTACAGGATTCCGTCACGTCAACTTGGCCTGGAATGTTATTTGTGTCATTTTACACTCTTACTGACTTTGTCCTCATGCTACAATCTACTTACAGAAAGGTGTGTAATCCCTTAAGTTTGTAGGTTTTTCCTTTTCACTTTCATTTTCTGAGATATTGCTTTACAAACACAGACGCTGTTATTAGGTGCCCTCATTAAGGACTGTTATACATTCTTGAGGGATTAACTAGGCAATAACCTCTTTAATCCTGATAATAATCGTTATGTGGGGTCTACTTCGAGTAACATTAATATGTATATACTCCAAATTCCTTTTCATTAATGTTTATTTGTTTGCACATCACTTTACACATTTTCATTCTTCTATTATCTATGTCTCTACATTCAAAGTGAGGTTAAGAGCTCCCCAGGTTTAGCCAATCAGTGTGATTTGAAGACACTCTCTACAAGACTACTCTACTTTTGACACCATTTTCAAATTCAAGGCTTCTCTTGAACCACCCTCAGAGGTGATGATTCACTAGAAAGACCCACAGAACTCACTGGAGACTATTGAACTCATGGTTACAGTTCATTATAGGGTCAGAGTACAGATCAAAATCAACCAGAGAAGTAACATGGAGAGAGGCTGAAAGTGTGAAGCTTCTAGTACCTGCCCCGTGAACCGCTGCTCCTGGCCTTGTAGCATATGCGAGTAAGGATCTGAGTACCTGCCATTCCGGGAAACTCACTCAAAACCCAAAGATTTTATTGAGGTCCATTACATATGCATCAAAGGATTGTGTCACTGAATTCAATCTCTAGGACAACTGATTCAGCACTGCCCAAAGGCCACAGCAGTTGCTGGCTTGTTCCCTTTGTGACCATATGTCAGTGTCAACACAAACATTCATATTGGAATTGACAAGGGATAGTGCCAGGGACTGAAGAAAGGCCTGGCATCTTATGGGGAAAGGCCAAATATGTCACTAAAGACCAAAATATGAAGAAACATTCCTATTGGTCTTTTATCCAGTTAAGATCTCCATACTGTAACTCATAAGTTGAATTTTGATTACTGACAAGGTTTGGACCTATTGCTTTGCTATTTCTTCTCTCTCAGTTCCGTCTGATCTCTATTTCAAGACTTTGCTTCAATCTGCCTTGCCCAGGGTTAACTAATCATTTCTGCATTGCACTTTATCTCCTCCGTTGACTTGTTATCTGTTCTTCTTTTTAAAAACTTAGGGGACAGAAGTAGGCCATTTTAAATGTGCATCTTAACAAATCAAACTCTCCCTGGTAATAGCATTGAACTCTTTTTTTGTATGTAAGAGTCTTACAGTCTTCTGTTTCCAAATGTTCTCTCCCACCATTGTATTATTTTCACAACACATCTGAATTTTACATGTTATGATAGCATTGTACTTGTTTTTATTATTTATACATTATATTTTATATTTATACATTATGTTTATACATTACATTTATTGAGCTAGTAAATTACTATATTGAGCAATTAGAAATACAAAAAGTAAGTTTGTTTACTGTATTCATTCCACTTGGAGTTCTCTCAATTTCTTTGAATCTGTCTGTACTTCTTTCTGGTAACCTGTTTCACTTTATGAAGAACTTCCTTTGATGTCTCTACTAGAGTACACCTGTGGACACTAAATCAAATCAATTTATTTGGGGGGTTTATAAAATACCGAATTGACATTTGCTTTTGGTATAGTACTTTATTTTTTTAATTATTTTAAAGTACATATGGGAGGGCATTTGCGAGTGAGTGCAAGTACCTACAGAGGTCAGAAATGTGCATCAGATCCGTTAGAACTGGAGCCACAGGCAGTTGTGAACTGACCAACATAGTGTTGGCAACTGTACATGGATTCTCTGAAAAAGAACAACACAGAATGTGTTCTCTCCAATCCCTATGATGGCGCTCTAAAGATGTGGTACCATTATTCTGCATAAAGAGCAGTTTATCATGATTTGCTTTTTTGCTGGGTTTATTCTCCAGTTGTGTTGAAGATTCTCCTCCTGTGTTGTTTCCAGGTGTGATCATTTTTCTTTTACCTTCTAATAGTTTTTTAAATTGTTTTTATGCAGAAGGAAGGGTTTATTTTGGCTGAGGGTTCCAGAGAGAGAGTTCATAGTGGCTAGCGTGGCACAGCAGCATCGGTATAGAGCACGAAGCTGAGCGATCGCATCTCCACCCACATGCAGGAAACAGAAAGCAAGCTGGAAGCAGGGTTAGGTTATAAACTCTCAAAGCTCTCCACCAGAGATATCTGTCCTTCCTCCAGCAAGGACACATTACCTCATGACCTTCTCCAACAACACCATGAATTCACCACCAGTGAGATCTATACCCTTCCTCCAGCAAGGACACATTACCTCACCACCTTCTCCAACAGCACCATGAATTGGAAACCATGTTTTAACTTTATTTTTTGTTTTATTTTGCTACAGTACCATTCTTTTGGTGTTCTTTTTAAACAAGTGTGCTGTGGGATGTTCTGTATGTCAAATGTGTTGCTCTGGTTGTTTATTAATAAAACACTGATTGGCCAGTAGCCAGGCAGGAAGTATAGGCGGGACAAGCAGAGAAGAGAATTCTGAGAATTGGAAGGCTGAGGCAGAGAGACACTGCCAGCCGCCATGACAAGGGAGATGTAAGGTACCCATAAGCCACGAGCCACGTGGCAACTTGTAGATTAATAAAAATGGGTTAGTAAGTGGGCTGTCAGACTGCCGGGGCTTGGCAGGACCCGGAGAGAAAACTCCAGCTACACAGGTGTTTATTTTTATTATTTTAAATTATGTTTATGCATGCATGTCTGTGTGTGAGTATGTGCTCATGAGTGCATGCCACTGTGGAGGCCAGAGGTGTTGAACCCTCCTAGACCTGGAGTTACAAGAGAGATCAGGTCCTCTGGAAGACAAATACCTGTTCATACCAGCTGAGACCTCTCTCCAACCTCATTTATGCCCTTCTTTTAATGTATGGTTTGCACTCTGTTCTAAAGTTTTTGGGGAAAAGTCTTAAGCAATAGATTAATATTTCCTCTGATGTTCTTTCTTATTACAGGCTAGAGTCTTATTTACATATAGTTTATATTTGCTGTATCAACAT
>CABHPH010066420.1:0-15716 GCA_902168325.1 Peromyscus nudipes | reverse complement strand
ATCCATTAGTGAATGAATGAATAAGAAAATACGACACCTAGCCACATACATGCACTCCTCCCAGTGGTAAAGAAAGAAACCTCACTATTTGTAACAGCATGTTTATATCTTAAGGTCATTATGTTGGGAAAAAACTAAGCCACATGCACAAAGAGAATTGCTACCATTTCTCAAACAAGAGGAAAACAACAACAACAACAATAGCATGCGAAACTCATAACTAGAATGGTGTTACCAGGGGCAGTGAATGGGGAATGGAGTCGGAAGCTAAGATAAAAACTGTGGAGACCATACATACATGACAGAGACTGATAGAGTCTGTAGTATTAGACTACATACCTGAAATTTGTAAAGGATGTATTTCACAAACGTTTTCAGAACAACAAAAATGGTATCATTTGAAGTGCTGTGTTATCTAGCTTTATTGTGTTAATCATGTTGTAACATATACATAAATATATATATATATACACACACACAATAAAACATTACCTCATACAATATAAATATATGTGATTTGTTTTTCAATCACACCTTAGTAAAATGATATTTTATAGGAAATAGATAAATTCAAGTACAAAAATCAATAAAGCAGCTGACTGATTTGTATTATTAATAAAAAGACCATGTCAAATAAATGTTCACTATGATTTTTTCATCTGTGCTCTTTATTATAAATTATCATTCTGTGCCACTCCAACCTTTCTTAACCATATTGTAATTAGATTTGGGCCTAGCCATCTGTTGGAAAAATAATCTTGATTAAACTGCACAATGTGTAAACTACAAGTACACGCTGTTTTCTTTAATATGCTATATTGCTGAAAAGTAATCTATGTTTTTAAACTGTACGTATTTGAAGTTCATCCTCACTGTATGCTTTAGAAATTTAGGTGGATAATGTTTGTGGTTTGTCTTTCATTCTAATCTTACTGCATTCTAATCACTAAGACAAAGCCAAACAAGCATGAAATTTCAAAACCCAATGAACTCTGTATACCACATATATGCTGAGAACATTTTCTCTAGCATGTAGTTTATTTGGCTGAATGTCTGATTCATGTCTCTCTTTCCATTTTCCCTGATTCTTTCTGCATTCTTAGTTATTTTTCTTAACTCTTTTTTTTTATTGAATTGTGAAATCTGGGTATGGTGGCATTTCAACTCAATGTCAGTGCTGAGCCCATCTAAGATTGCTGGAGTGCAATCTTAACCCTCAGAAGTAAAGGCAGTGGAGCAGGGCTTTGAAGCCAGCCACGGCTCTGTGATACCTTGTTTAAAACAAATCCCAAAGAACAACAATAATACATTGTAACAGAAACCTTCTTAGATTTTAGTAAAATTCCAGCAGTGAGGAAGACTTGATTAATGAAGCCTGGAAACATCTACAGAATGTTGTTTTTCATCATCAGAACTGTTTCATATTACAGGAGGATTCTAGATATCACTTTTCTTATAAAAAAAACAGTTTTGAGACTGTTTGTTTTATAAAACATGGAAAGTTAAGTACAGCCCATGCATGTGAAAGCAAAAGGTCCCATATCTGGTATATAGAAACTAGTTACTTAAAAGTGAATTTCATATGTTTGCTCGGAGGTTTGATTAAAAAGAAAATATATATTCACTGCTGAACAGTTTAACTTGTGATTTAAGAGAAATGCTCAGGGAACACAAAGGAGAGCATGAAAACCCCCCTGCTAAGATAGACCAGGAACGTGTGGTCCAGTCTAACAGGATTAAACAGAACCCTGTAAGAGGAAGTAAAGCAATGGAGGCACCCAGGAGTAGAGACATTTCCCGCACATTTATGCGGCATGAAACATAACATACAAAGACACATAGCTGGAAGTTGTGGTGCACTGGAGAAGTGGTGAGACACGAGAGAAGGACCAGACTGCAAAAACCCATGAGTCCCCTCTCAAGAAGTTGAAATCCTCTATGATTTCACCTCAATGCCAGTACTGAGCTCAACGATCACCAAGGCTTGAGCCCATCTAACATCAAGGCTTTTGGGTAGTTCCTTGGGCAATCCATGTAGTAACATACATTCAGTAACAGACAGGTGTATTGATGTCTTCATGTGTACAGACAAAAAAGATCTGGGAAATTTCTGTATATCTTAGTAGAATGGAAAAGATTGCTTTTATACGTAGTAAATTTTAGATGCTTATTTTGAAAAGATATTAGACAAAAACAATAGTTATTATTGACTTAACAAAGGAGAACTCTCCTACCTGGAAAGCATGCAGCTAACCCAGGACAAGAGGATAGAATTGAAATGATACCACTGTACAGTGTACTTTGAAAGGAGCATCATACTGTAGTTGTGCAGTTTGACATATGATCTGTTAGTGTTCTCTTGGTAATTGCTAAAGACTACTAGTGCAGTAACTGTCTGTTCTTGGGAAGCTCTTCTGGAGCTCCAAACTCATAAAGTTACCCACTTATATTTTACAAGTGTCTATCTATGCTCTGCCTCTTAAGATCCAACAAAATCCCTAAAGTGGAGAACAGACAGCTCTGGTTGGAGTCACACAGGTAAACAGCTGTCCCCGGCAATACAGAACCTGTCTGGAATTAAAGATAATGTATGACATCATCCCTTTGGTCCTACATTAGGATTGAGTTCTGTCTTTGGTTCTTGAATTTGAGAAGGTAAGGCCATTGTATCAATTTTACATACTTCTGAAGTTCAAAAAGAAAGACCCTCAATGGGGAAATATATGATACAGGACTGAACAGAATGAGGATGAAATACAATATCATAGCAGGATATATGTGAACAAGTGGTTAGGACAAAAGAAGTTGCTTCCATTCCCCACTCTGCTAATACATTTTACCTTTCTGTTACCTACACTCTACTCTAAGGACTCACCTGCTGAGATCAGTCTGGTGAGTCACTATGCAGACAGGCAAGTCCTCACGCCAGGCTCCTGGCTGCCTGCTGCAAAGGATGTGAATGGTAAATGGGCTCTCAAAATTTCGGTTTGATCTGATCATACACAGGGTGCTGTCTGATCTGATTGCTCCAATTCAGATGTGGCTACGTTTTCACTCTCTTCTCACAGCCCACCCTGAGAATGAAAAGCCCTGAACCCCTCCTGCTGATCAATTGCCCCTGCTTAAAAGCAGGGAAGTTTGCTAGGGACCAGAACAAAGAATGGTTTCTTCAAGGGGGAGCCCCTAGCACTGGGGGTTCAGTTCTTCAGAGTTTTGAGGACAGGGGGTGTAACGGCCATGAATGACAGGAATTCTTCATGCTAAGTCTCAGGCAATAGAGAATTTTAAGAATAAAAAGGAACTGGTGTGGTTTACTTTTAATGATTTATTTGTTTTTATGGTGAGGTGTGTGAGTGTTTTGCATGCAGATATGCATATGCATTGTGTGTATTTGTGCACGGAGGCTGAAAGAACATGTTGGGTGTCCTGAAATTGCAGTGACACACAGTTGTGTGCCTCCATGTAAATTCAGTGGGTACTTTCTACCATTGAGCCATAACTCTAGCTCCAAGGTGGCTTATATTGGCAAATAGTTTTTACAGAATTCAATTCATGATCAATTAGACCTATCAGTTTGAGCCTGTAGGGAGGCAGCACATTATGTCACCTGAGTGTGGTAGAGAAAAACTACTCATTCCACAGATAGGGAGCAAATGACAGCAAGGCGTCCGGGATCCCCAGACCTCTCAATGGTGAACTACCAATGATGTAAAGATCTTCCACCAAGCTTTATATTTTTTTTTTCTTTTTAGGCTTCTCAATCTCTCAATAGTGCTACATGAATCTTTAAGGAACATTCAAAGCTACAGTATGTACCAAGTCTGAAAAGCAGCTTTGATATCATAACCCTGTTGTATCTAGAATGTTCTGCAGTCTCCTGTGTTGCTATCCTGTGTGATATTAATAGGTGTTAGAAACTTTGGAAAGTGGGAGCTAATGGCACCAACAACTTCAGTGGCAAGGTGTTCTTGAAAGGGATTTATGGGCCAGAAACCCTTCCTATGTACAACCACTTCCTGGTAAAAATGGTGTTCTTTCTACAGCTTCCTACTCACAAACTCCCGTATTTCTATCAGGCTGTTTTGGTACTGATAACATGCCTTTTTACATACACACTGGGTATATTTATTACCTTAGATATCATTGTGGTTTGATAAGGTCTGTCCCACCATGGAATTCCTGATTCATCTCAAAGCTAAATTACCAGAGTAAACAACCGTGGGCTGACTGAAAACTTCTCAACCATGAGCCAAAGCAAATCTTCCCTCCTTTTGTAAGTTCTGATTTGCTCAGGTACATTTTTTCAGTAATATAAGTCTGACTACCATAGTCTGCATGGTAAGACTATCATATCCAGAACTATGAAGTTGTGTCTCACTCACAGATAAGGTATCACCTGAGTGAATAAAAATATGAAACTCTGAGCACACGTGGCTATAGAAAGGGCCGTCTTTTTTCCAGAGGTATTTGTTTGATTTCCAAAGAGAAGTTCCTTAAAATGGTATACTTCATGTTCTACCCATGAGTATGCACCATTTCAAGAGAATGCTCAGACTTTCTATGAATAATGCCTATTATGTTCAAAGATCAATGCCAGAATGCATAGGCACAGTGGAAATACTAGCTTGGGATCCAGACTAGCTTGTATGCTCCTGCCTGGGATTCTTGGTGCAAAGGAAAGGGATAGTAAAGCTGGTATCAATTTATCCTAACTTCATGTAAAGAAGCAAACATAGAACCTAGAAGTAATTAGAGAAAGAGAAAAATAGGATTGGAAAATATCATCATAAACATTGTTGTATGTTTCCAGCCCAAAGGCCCTTCAGTGTTTTATTCAGTATCAGCATTAAATTCTAAACATCAGAATTAACAATTTATTTACCAAAGAAATATGAAATTTACAATCACAAGTAAGACTGGGAATGAATGGTTAATTCAATTTTCCTACTCCACAGTAAACAGCTGCATCATTTCTTTGGCATTACTGATTATAAAATAAATTATCACTGAAGGATTTGACACAGCCAAAGAATTAACTTACTTTCTTTGAGGCATCATCTCCAGGGATAATATGAATTCTTGGATCATTATAGCTATGCTAAAATCAATTTAGATTGATCAGAGAAAGAGAGTTTATATAATAATACAGAAAACACTCTGAGGAGTTGAAGTTCCCATAGCATGAAGAATTTATAATAAGCTGTTCTATCCTTAAGAGCAAAGGCCATGATAAATTGAAAATGACTTGCATATCATAACTCAATCTAATATCTTGTGTTTGTTTTTCATTTGAAGAACTTATTTTGATAAATGTCTCAGATATAACAAGAGTTTTATACTATGTGTTCAATGTTTAAGATATTAATTCGGTGTTTATATGACAGTTCATATTGTATAAAATGTATTTATATAATGAAGATATTAATTTCTCTTCTTAGTTGACAGAAAGTTACTTACAGGTACTATGAATTTGGAACACTTACATTCATCATCCCAAGTGAATATTCAGAGTTAACTGTTGTCCAATTTATATACTAATAGTAACACCAGCATTATCAATATTCAAATCAGCAAGTGTCCAAGTGTGTGCACAGCATGTCCCACACAACACATAAATAGACTAAGTCTTGTTGTTCTGGTCTCTCTTTATTTTGGACTGAAGTTCTCTCTCCATTGTCTTACACAGTCTTATTGAACTTGGTAGTATAAAGGTTATGTGGGCTGCAATTTGCTCAATGTCCAATTACATTCAAGGACTTAAACCCTAACAACTTATTTTAAAGTGTCCCCTAGCTACAATAAAACAGTCAAGGACAAAAGCCATAAACTTGCAGCAAATAGCCACCACTCTTTTTTTTTTCTTCTGTAACATTTTACTTTACCACTTGTTACATGCAAGTTTTACACATTATGTATTAAGTCCAGTATAATTTTTCAGGATATTTTGAAAGCAAAAAAAGAAAAAAAATTAAAGGAAACTCATAAAATTTGAGTTTGAGAAACATTTAGAAAAAACACAAATATACATGCTTCTAATATTCTATTAGCCATTTATTAAAATATTTACATGATTCTCATAGCCCATTCTTATTATATTCTCTTTCCCTGTGGACAGCTTCACTAACTCTCCTCTTTCATTCTTTGTCCTAAATAGTAGTATTTCACCAGCTTAAATATTAGGTCTTACACCATCTTCATGAATCTTCCTCGTTAAGTGGATTGAATCTCAAAATTTAAAACACAGTGTGTTTTGTTCACTAATAGATAATTATTCACAGTCCAACTTGGCTATGAATGGCACTCATTTAAATACTTCACTACAATCCCCATTTTCCATGCCCACAGCCACATCTCTGAACTCAGGTCTATTATCTGCCACTTTACCCTTGCCTTCTCACATTTTTCCCTCTTGCCTATATATATGTTCATTGAACCAACCAAATCTGCTTTCTATCCCTTGATCCACCACATCTAATCATCTTCAAGTACTCTCTTAAACCCTCTCTGTATTGCCACTGCTTGCACTCTGTCCAATAAGATCACTGACTCAGCCACTGACAATAGTGTCTGATTTTCTGCTTCCTTTCCTGTCTTTTAAAATTGATTTGCTATAATTTTGTCAAATGTCATTACTCCTCATTCCTTCAATTTATAAGCCTTTAGTGGTTTCTTATGCATATAGAGCAAAGTCCAAACTCCAATGCATGACATAAAATCGATGCCTTGTGATCTTACCCCTTGTTATCTTTGTAACTATGGTACCACTCACTATACTTCTCAAACAATGGTATTTTCTTGCAAAGCATCAGATCTGTCCTAAAGACCTTTGTAAATGAGGTGGTCCTCTCTGTTCATGCACAGTATCTCCCGCATATTCTTCAGGTTGCAGACAAACTGGCATTCACTCAGTGAAGTCGCTTCTGGTCACTTTAAATTTAGACTTTTGCTCATCCTCTATTATGTTTTTGTTCTTCATAGAAACTCCAAAGAATGATGGTGTTTTTTTTTTCTTAAGAAGTTGTTTTCTTTTAATGTGTGGATGTGTATAAATTCTGCTCTGAACTCTAAGAACTTTTATGGGAGGAGAAGGCATTCTTATCGTGTCTATCATTTGATTCTTATCAATCAGCACAGATCTGTCACATAATAATTTAACCTGACAGTCAAGAAATCCATCATAATAACTTTAGTTTAATTATCATCTTTAAAAATTTATTGAATGAATCAAATATTTTTCACTATATTAGATAGTACTAAAAGTAGATTTTACAACCAGGAGCCGCCAGCCCCACTTGGGCCTGATTTGGCTGTGGACACAGATGGCGCCCTCCTAGACTTTTGGGTTTGTGGGCCCCACGATCAACCAGGATCTTCTGGTGCTGGGTGATGGGTATCAGGTACCATCATACCAAGTACTGCCCGAGGTCTGTAGTTCTGGGCATGGGAGAGAGGAAAGGCAACACCTCCATGCCATCCCTTATGACTCCGGCTGTCAATACTCAACCAAGCACCATCTGTGACCCAACCAAGATTCCTGGCGCTGGGCAGTTGGGCACCATTATGGTGAGGGAATACAGGGTGCAGAGGTGGAATAGAGGAAGAGACAAAATGGTTTGTGGGCTGAGATGAGAGGCAGGTCTGGAGAGGTGAGGGTAGTGAGGAACTGGCTCACATGAATGGCCAACTGGCCACGCAAGTCCAGAATTTGACTCCTCCTTATAATGCTTCAATATTTACATAGTTAAAAAGATTATATTTGTATGTTATAAATATACACATTTTAAATGGGGGTGGTCAAATAGTCCATCTCTTTTATGCTGAACTCTTGGTACTGGTACTGATGGATTCTGAAGGAAAAGCAGGTACTGTCTTCTCACATGCACACAGTATTAAGCCCACAAGCCTCCAGTGGATCGTGCAAAACCTATAGTCATAGAGATGGACTTGACTAAAAATCAATAGGTCACAAAAGAAAACAAAAAGACACGAATGCAAGAAAAGGACTTGTAAGGAAGGTGGATGATACATGTGGGGAGAAGAGAAGATGGATGGAAGACTAATCAGAATGGTTTGTAAATGTGTGAAACTGTCAAAGAAAAAAAAACTGATGAATGAAACTAAAGTAAAATAACAGCACTGGAAAAATTCTCTAGAATTTCTCAATGAGTCATGATCTATTATAACATCTTAGAAAAATCTCATTACTATTATATTATGTTAAAAACATGCTATAGATGTACATAAAGTTAGGGCTCATCTCCAGAGCAAAAACTACATGAGGGGTTCAGATGTGTGATGAATTATGGATGTGTTGCCCAGAAAAATAAAAACTCCAAAGATGACAGGAAGTCACACTGGAGGTGGCTTCAGAGTAGAGTAGCTGAGTGTCACAAAGAATTAGAAATGGGTACAATTTATAACACAAGCATTTGAGCATAGAGCAAGAGGTGTGGCCTTTTGCAATCCCTTACCAGTCCACCATTGGCTGTGGTCCCTTCAGGGCTGTTCTTGTAGAAGAGGGCAGCTGAGAGTCACTGCCCATCAACAATCAGCACCAAACGGTGAGTACATTCACTCAATAAAGGGAAATTGTAAAGCCGCCTAGACCATCATCGTATGTGCCTTTTTCTTTATATATTATGACAACTCTATAAGAAGATGATTATCTCCAATGAAAATGAGATGACAACGAAAATAAAGCTTGAAATGAAGAATTCAGTGGAGAATTTTACACGGGAGATTACTGAGAGCAGGGATCAGGACTGTCAGTCAGAAAGCCATTCCCTCCCTCAGTCGATCCTGCTTGGTGTTTACATAATGCGATGATTCAAGTAGAATGGGGAAGGTACCAGTTGTGACACAAAAGGACTAGTTTACTTGCCAGTGACACCTCGTCAAGGCAGGTAAGGAGACTGCCTGAGGAAAAAAATCGAAAGGATTCATAATGTAATTGTTAATCGTGATTTGCTGTGTTACGACTGAAATAATCGTATTAACCCTGGAGATAACACTGGCCATCATCTATTTGGTGTTTGCTATTTGCTTGTCATTGTGTCGAAAGGTTTGAATACATTTGAATCTTCTATTATCTCTATACTGTAATGGAATGGACACTGCTCTCGTTCTCATTTAGTAGGTGAAAACAACAGAGAAATTTGTCTTGTCCAGGAAAAGAAAACTAAGTGAAGAATACTTGGATCTGAACCCAGACTAGCTTGATACTGGATTCTGTGTTACTTGCTGTTACTGACAAAGGAGAAATAAACAATCCTTCTAATCGTGTAACATGAACTTGGTAGGCACAAGGATAGATGTGCCAAGGTAGATAAGAGAAAACCCACGAGACCTCAACCCTACACAAAGACTACACGCACCCAAGGAATGGCTGGGCCCTTATGAATGTGATTAAGTCACCATTAATCACTCACATGAGTGAGTCATGAGACCTCACTCACTGTATGGTGGCTTGCTTGCCTCTCACTATCCCCTTGTGTGAACACACAAGTGATTTTCCTTTCTGGAAGATGCAGTCTTCTACAGAAAACTTAATCCAATAACTACCACCTTTGTTTCTACCTCTCATCCCCTAGATTTGTGAAAAATATTTTTCTGTTCATTATAAATTTTATGGCCTAATCCATCTTTTGCCTAACACATAATGGCCAGACAATACTAGACCAGAACAGATATTTTTAAAGGAAATGGATAGTTGTAGAATATTATCTTAATCATGTAAAGATGTGTCGCATTTGTTTTTGCTGTGGAATATTACTTTAACTGTGTAATGGTGTGTTACTTTAGTTTAGGCTGCATTTGTTTAATTATGTAACGATGTGTTGCATTTGTTTCATCTGGCCTGCCTAAGGCACCTGAGTGGTCTCATAAAGAGCTGAACGGGCAATAGCTTGGCAGGAGAGGGATGGGCAGGGCTGGTGGCAGAGAGAATAAATAGGAGGAGAAATCTAGGCTTGAGAAGAGGAAAGAAGAATAAAAGGAGGAGGAGGAGAGAATGAGCAACATGCCTGGGGAAAGAAGCCAGGAAGAAGTAGAGAAGCAGTGAAAGTAAGATGTACAGAAGTAAGAAAGGTAATAAACCCTGAGGCAAAAGGTAAATAAAGAGAAACAGGTCAATTTAAGTTAAAAGAGCTAGCCAGAAACGTGCCTAAGCTAGGCCAAGCATTCAAAACTAATATTAAGTCTCCGTGTCATAATTTGGCAGCTGGTTTGCTGGCCCCAAAGAAAAATCCTGGGACAATTGATATAATTAAAAGTTTATTTTTAAAGTCACTGTGGTGCAAAAGCCTGCTGGTGCTGCCAGAGAAAAAGTCTCATACACAGAATGCTTACAGATAGGAGAGGAGGTGTGTGTGTGTGTGTGTGTGTGTGTGTGTGTGTGTGTGTTTCTAGAAGTTGAAAGTCCAGTAATTGATTTGTCCAGCTACTGAGAGTCTGTGACATCCCACGTCTAGGTTTAAAGGTCTGTCTTTTAACTGTGTCCTCAGACCAGAGAAGGTACAACAGAACTTGGTGGGGACTCCATTATAACAGAATAAATCCCATTCATGACATTTCTGCCTTCCTGACCTTTATCACTTTTCACAGGCCCCGCCTCTAGCTGTCACCGTTATCAGGACAAATGTATGTCAACACTTAAGCTTGGAAGAAATGTATTTGATTCACAAAACTCTGACTACAGAAAAATAAAAGAAGATTTAAAGCACTATTATTTTTGATATAAAAAATGAAGAAAAATCTAGAGACATTATCAAGTAACTAAAAAAGAAAAATGCCTGTTGAACTCTAAATGTGGGTATCTGTCCACAAAGGAAGAAACATACATCGGCAAACATAAATTTGTGACACAAAGAAAATTATTTTGGAATGTGTAATGTGTTACAAAAAAAATCTTGCAGTTTTAAGGCTAAAATTCCAGCTCTGCCAAAAGAATATATAGAGAGAAGAATTTTATAATTAGGGCAAATCTATTTCTTTTATAAATGGAAACTTAAGGGCTGTTTTTAGAAGATGCCTATATACAGGAATCAAATATCAAATAACAAGGAATTAAGGAGAAAAGTACTTACAGCATGAGAGGGACATTATACTCTCAAAATATGCTTGAGGAGCTGATAGGAATAGAAGGTTGGAGAAAGGGCATGATGCATAGTCCTGGTGTCTGTGAAAGTTAGGATCCCCCAGAGCTTACCTCTGCACAAAAGATGAATTATATCTGCAAAGCCTCCTGCTGAGGGATGTGAACTGCTGAAAGGGTAAGGCACATGCCAGTGCATAAGGAACGAAGAGAAAAGGGTACAAAAAAAAAAAAAGCAAGCAAGGAGATACCCAATACAGAGAATTGCTGGAGTGCATGTGTGCTTTTCTGAAGGAAGACTGGCAGATATTTCACTCTCCTTCTTTGAGGCAGTCTTGCTATGCACCCCAGACTGGCTTGTCATCAGGACCTTCTTGCCTCACCCTTGTAAGTCTTGAATTAACAGGTGCACATCACCTCATCTGGTCCTGATTTAACTAGATCATCTCCAAAATGGTGATGGTAGAAAAAAACAAATCAAAATTGAAATGAAAATTAGAAGCAACAGGTTTAATAGGGAACAGGGCATCTACATAGTCTTAGATTTCTGAGTTATCTGATGTATTCTGGAAATAAAACTGCCTGTGAAAAATATTTATATATATTTTTAAACTTCTAAGCCAAGTGTGCCAACTCACAGACTTTCAATTCTGAGGCAGGAATGACCCAAGCTCAAGTCTAGCCTGAGCTACATAATGGATTTTGGGTTGGCTTGGGCTACAAAGACTGACAAAAATAAATAAATAAAACAGGTGCCATTCAAACAGTACAACGATAAAGGGAGTTTTTCAGCTCTTTAGGAAACTTTAAGTATTCAGAACAAAGTACAAGAGAGAAGACCACTGTATGCTAAAGATTTACCTGTTACACTTCCATGAGCAGATCAATTGAAACCTAAACTCATTTGTGTGTGTGTGTGTGTGTGTGTGTGTGTGTGTGTGTGTGTGAGAGAGAGAGAGAATTGAGTATGCTGAGAACAGCCAATATAAGCAAGCTAAACCTGAACAATTTTAAACTATCAGGTTACAAGGAAAAGAAAGAAAAAAAATCATCTGTTCAAATATAACTGAATTCCCAATACTTTGAACAATATTTTGTCTCCATAGGAGAGTTCAAGTGGAGGATAGCATCCTTTAACAATTGACTCAGAAGTTCAAAGAGATCCTAGATGCAGTAATCTCATTTTAGAAAATTCTCTGGTACAACTAATCCCATTCTATTATATAGTGTATTTTTGGAGAATAAATATCTTTATATATTGTCTATAAACATAAAGATATCAAGACTGAGACAGGTACAGCCCTGGGATTGCTCATTAGAGAGACTTTACTGTAATGAGGAGGAGCAGATATCTGCTCATATCTGCTCACACATCTAATGATCTCAGGAAAAATAAAGCATCGACAAGATTACACAATTTCTTTTACAGAAAAATATATCTTTTAAATGGAATGTTTTTATTTTTGACAGCTGAAACAATTTCATTATGACAGTTTAGAAAATAATGATGAAATTAAAACTTGCCAGGAAGACATTTTGTTCCTAAAATGTCATTACAGAGAAATTAGAGTGTTTATTTTAATATCATCTCATTAAATAATGTAGAGGGGCAGATTGTGGTCAAAAGCATTTGTGAAAATGAATCAGAAAACTAAAGTCTTTAGCATCCATTGTCTAAATTCTGATTTTAGGTTTTAATAATGATTTATAATTCTTTAAAAATGTTATTTGGTTCATGAAAACTAACAGATTTACTCTTATACATAGTTTACACATGTATGTTTTCTATTTCTCAAAATTTTGCACAACATTATTTTATCTAGTGATACTTTTCTACTTCATGTCCTGTATTTGGAATTCATAAATATATTTAGCAAAGTAACTTATGAGATAATAACAAAATGATATACATATCTCTATAGACGAATTCATTGAAAAAACTTCCTACAGTATTTAGAAGGGAAATGGAGGTTAGGAAAATTTTTAATGGAAAAGCATGAGGAATAAATGGTGTTACAAGACCTTAAGTAGTTACAGAAATCATGGGGCTGATACATGGTATGGTGCTGACTAGATGCAGTGGATATTAAAGGGAGGGCTAGTTGGGGTAACAAACTAGGTGCATCCTGCACATGGAGGCCTTATCTTCTCTGAAGATGGGGTCAGAATGTGAAGAAAGGACAGATTGCCTAACTGCACAGGGAGCACTGAGGTTCAGTGTTGACTAGTGATGATTGACATAAGAGCTACAAAAAAGGTTACAAAAAACTCCAAATTTTACTACAGAGACACCAGAAAAGTCTATGCTAATTGATGTTCTATTCACAGTAGTCAGGAATTTGAAACAGCCTACATGTCCATCAGATGATTAATGCATAAGGAAAATGTGGTACAATGGCATAACAAGAATACTTTTTCTCAACAGCTAAATATGAAATCACGACATTTGTAGGTAAATGGATGGAGTTAGAATCAATGATCCTGGTGGAGGTTAGGCAGCTTATATAGATATCAACTGTACTCCAGGGCAGGCCTCATGTTCAAAAGGAGTTAACCAACACAAAACAGGCCCCAAGTTTTATTGGGTTCCTTTCTTTTTTTTGTCTTTTTTGTTATGGTTTGTTGCTTTTGTCTCTTTGGCTTGTTTTGTTTTGCTTTTTAGAGGTTTTTTTTAGAGAGAGACAGAAAGTCAAAGAAAGGAAAATAACATTGTAACATTGAATCTGGAAAATTGCAATGTGGGAGGGTCCGAGACGACTTGGAGATAGGAATGGGTATGATCAAAATTGAGCATATGAAAAATTAAAAATTATAAATAATGTATTTAATATATGATTAAAACAATCATAACTCTAAATTTTCTCTTATTTGTTTACTCAAAACTAAGGAGATGCAAAACACTTTGTTCTGTGATATAATTTCTGTAAAATAAGCTGTAACCAATATGATAACACAATTTGATGAATTTGGATGAAACTCTAAGCACAATAAAGTTTAAAAAAACCACCCTTTTCCCCATGCAGTTTGTAGCTCTTTTTCAATTTTTGCTTTTCTTCATATCCTACACCAATAAAGTACTTTCCTGATTGTTGCCAGGAGAAAATAGTTTACATTACCTAAAACTTATATATTATATGTAACATATTAAATAGTGTGTACTTTTTGTGTTTTATTCTTTTTCAGCTTCTTTCAAAATAATTATTTTTCAAAAATCAGTACCAATATTTTATTATGTAAATCATATTTGGTTATTTTATCATTTTCTTTGAAGTCAATTTGAAGATATATATATATATCATGCAGTTTACATCACCAGACAATGTATTCTATGTTTAAGCTGTATTTGGTAGTTAATCCTCCCCAACAGTCATAAGGAAAAATACTAACTCCATGTTACAAATAAGGAAACTGTTGCTCAATATGTTTGAAATGGTTCTAAGAAGCCAGGTATAGTGGCACCTGCTCTTAATCCCAGCACTCAGGAACACTCAGGAGGCAGAGGCAGGTGGATCTCTTGGAGTTCGAATCCAGCCTGGTCCACATAGTGAATTACAGGACAGCCAGTGCTATATAGTGAGATCCTGTCTCAATGCCCTTCACTCCCTAAAAAAAGAAAAAAAATATTCTAATAATTCACTCAAGGAATAAAAACTGCAAATTGGTAAGGTCCTCTATCCAATTAGTCATTCAAAAAATTATAGAGAAAAATAAGACTATTCCTTCAAACATTTCTTGATGGACCAGCTGAGCATTGGTATTTGTATTCTGCACAATCTTTTCCTTTATATTTTTCAGGGGATTTCAATACAAAACACATAAAAACTCTGAAATAATGCTGAACATACACAAGATGCTAGATAGTAACAAAAGGAAATTTGACCACTTACAGCTTTAATGAAAATACTAGACAGGGGTCCAGGATGTGGGCATGAAGACCAAATATGAAGGAAATGTATGTCCAGCAACTGCAAATCATTCTTGATTAAGAACTATTAGGAATGGGTCATCAACAAGATATTTTACCCCTAACCACATAATAGTAGTTAAATCCATAAGGAATGTTAATAAAAATAGAAGCTCTTTAAAGGCAGCATGCCCCTGGGACAGCAGCTATTTCTAGTGGTTCTAAGAGGAACTGAGACCATTATGAAGCATTAGAAGGTTGGGTTTTGGTACATTAAACAAGCAACTGGATTTCACTTACTTTCAGACAGGAGTTTCATTAACCTGTTAATGTTTATTCATGTCATATCATTAACAGACTTAAAATAGCTACAGTTCTATCGAATCTAGTATTCTTCAGGAGACATGAGTATATTCACTTCTGAAAAAATGTGTAACATTTTCTTTTTCTAATTTCAATCCTCTAATGTAAGAACTGTTTTTATTAAAAAAAAAAACTATTCCATGAATACTTACTCTTTCAGACTCTCTCCCTCCAGACATTTATCACTCTCTCCTCTATTTTCCCTAAAAGATTTCAAATTCTCTTGTGATTTGAAAAATTATGAAAATTTGCATAATAATAGTGAACACTACCAAGGCCAAAGGTGTTATATTCAATCCTCTGTGTATGCTACCTCACTTAATTCTAGCAAAGACTTTACGACATCTTCCCTGTTTT